>JASANC010003425.1:0-191090 GCA_030248135.1 Theristus sp. LFF4_11 | reverse complement strand
GCGGAGAGAGTGTTATCCTGTACTGTTTATATTGTTGTGTGTTGTTGTTGTTGTTGTTGTTTGTTTGTGTTTACAGAATGGTCGCGGTTGTGTTTGTGATATTATCGGCAATATCTGTCTCGATCAGGTTGTGTTTGCATAAGCTCAACGATATTTTATAAAGCGCCGTGTGTTTTGGGAATGCGATATTTTTAAGATACGTTGACTCCGTTGAAGATTCGTGTCCAGTTCAATAGTGTGTTGCTGAAGTACGTAGACGTTAGATTATTTGGTTTGATTGTCGCTGAATACTAGTTGCCTGTGAACTATCTTGGAAAAGAACTAAACAATGTGCATATGGGAGGTTTCTTTTTGAAGATTGCGATATCTTGGCTACATTACAGTCACGTTGTTCGGGCGGTTGTACACACATATGTTTGATGTGTTGTTATCGATAGTTGACTTTTACTTTCTGTTTTCGTCATTTCAAAGCTGTCTTGATTTTCAGAACGTTTTCGGTTTCAGCGCAGTTTAAAGAACGCATTTGAAATATTTACTGTTTACCAGTAACAAGATGGTAGCTCGTCAGTTTTCGTAACCTTTGAATTGGTGTTGTACGATGCTGTGTTTGGGGGTTTCTTAGGTGATTGACTTTATGTTGAACAGTTTCTCAGAAATAAAGTGCGAAATTGAGAGTAAGTGCGACTTTCGAACATGTAGCGATCAGAATCAAAGGAGGACCAGAAAATGCTTGTGATTCACCCAAAGGCGCAAAGAACGAATGTTTAGAATTCGGTCAATAATGTCTTAAAAATACTAATCCAAAAAACACGGACTAAAGAAAGAAAAATGAGCGAACACAATCCAAGTGCGATGGCAAGACACGTGCTGATATTCTTGGCGGCAAGACAAACACTGGCAGCGCATACACATAATTAACGGGGGAAATTCATCAATAACTGTTGTATTATAGTGATAAATAAAATGTAGTGACTCTCAGGTGGTTCCGTCAACCAGTGAAGCCTCAAACCACAGTCCACTATTGCATTGCAGGAATCGCAATCGGTCATTCTCGAAGAGGACGAGTTTGACGACGACGACGACGACACGACCATCACGACCGACCGTCACGACGTGCGCCTCGACGTGGTCGTGCTGGAGCCGGGCACCCCATTGCTCGAACATCATCACAACCATCATCATCATCATCACCATTCCGCGAATGCGAATCAATCCGATGCGGATGATGCAAACTCGGAACAAGCATCTCCGTGTAGCTCCGGCGAACCGCCGCCGTGCGAATTCCAGCTCGACCTCGAGATCGGCAACGACCTCGACAAGCTGCGACTGGCGCGCGACCGCCGAACGCCGTCGGAGCCGGACAGCGTCTCGGACGAGTCCGGCTATCACGACAAGAGCTCGCTCGAGGAGGACGACGTCGACTGTGGTCGGACAAATGGCGCTGTGAATGGGACTGAGGAACAACGGATGGATCGACGAACCACAAACGGCGATGATGAGAAACTCGCGGTCACTGACGAACGACCGTCGCCGAGAACGTTCGCGCGCGCGCACATGCTCCTGATCGAGGACAGCAGCGAGCAGCAGATGCACGTGTTCTCGTTATGATACGCGAGGCCGGCGTTGTTGTAGCGACTGGTTTTTTTGTTTGTTGTTCGTGTTTGGTTGGATGACTTGTGTTTTGTAATCAAAGTTACACGTCAAATGCATGCATGTTTAGTGGTGAAGAAAGAAAACTATGGAAAGAACAAACAACGAAAGAACAGATAAGTAGTGTTTTTTTGACTGTAGCTCGAGTTCAGTTTCGCTAATTTTAAAATGGCTAATTCATTCAAGAAAGATCATCAGTCAATCAAGTTTTTTTTCTTTTTTATCCCTGTCATTTATTCCTAGTTCCTACAACGCACGATTTCGCTGTGAATGCGCTTCACCGTTGACATAATGGGTCGCCAAAAAGCTCAGATCAAAATGTTTCTTGCTTGTTTCTTTGGACATTGTTGTATTCATTGTGACGTACACAGTGGAGCACAAGTTTACGTCGAGGTTGATGGTCGAAGTGCAGCGAATCAGCGTGCTAGAAGTGATTTCGGATTAAAACAAACCCTGTGTTCCATTGTGCCACGTTATTGCCGTCGAAAACTCAAACGCTATATGTTCATTTACTTTTACCGTATCGTGCCTCACAAAATCAACTGTTTTTCATATCTTAGTGCATGCATGCCCAAGTTCCATTTGTTTCTATCGCAGGTGATTGTTTGTTTGAACGGTTTTTGTGACCTAATTAATTTCACCTTGAAACGCACGATATTGCGCGGCCATATTATGCTTGTTTACTGTTGTTCGCAGACGCACGCTGCATTGTACATGACCGGACAGAACATTTCAGATGGCAAGACACGGTAAATTTTTGTAATGGTTTTTTACATATTTTCACTGATTATTTTATTACTATTCTCTCATGTAGCTACCAACTAACTACAAGCCCGGACGAAAAAGATTTTTGTAAAATTTGTGCAAATAATTTTGCCCGCAAAAAATCATGTGTAACGATAAAATCACTGAGTCTATTCACGAGAATCGGGTCAACTATTGTATTTGTTGTGTGAAAAGTGATTTTCTTGTAAGTGCTCCTTTGTTCGAAGTTGGAAACTTTTGCAGGTTTTTGTTTTTAAAGAATTTTATGTCCCGAAAAACTATCAAAAAGCGTTGTGTTCGTTCTGTGCACTCATATTAGTGTGATGGTTCAAAAAAACACTTTTGTCAGGGTTGAAAGGACCACATTTTGTTGTCGTTGTTTTTTGCAGTTCCACGAATCATTTCTTTCAGCTGTATCCGAGCTACAAATTTCTTTTCGTATCATAAAATTTCGTGACCGAGTGCCTGGAAAACATGTATTTTCTGTGTGCCCGCTTTTTTCTGTTTGGGCATATGGATGAGAATTCTAATGAAATAATGGCTGTCTGAACAGTTTTAGGCTCATTGTTGTTTTGTTTCGTGAAATTGGTGGTGTTAATTTTTTGTCTGAATTTAGTTTCACTTGTTTCGTTGAGCTGATCAAACAAAACTACTATCTGCCACATTGTTGCATTCTGTGAGTGTGACGTTTAAAAAAATTGTTTGGGTATGCAAACGAGAGTTGTTTGCTCTGTACTTGGCCAAATTTGTTGGAGGAACAAATTCACTTTTTTTCATTTTGTTTTGAATCGTTCTCAGCAACTATGGTTGAAATAGGGACCAAAACCTTTTGCGGTTGTGTGTATTGTCGTAAATTTTGTACATACAAAAATCACATTTGCTAGACTTGTTGTTCTGTAAGAAAGGCGTAAAATGATTTGGATAAAAATACAGATAGAATACATACAGTTTTATCGGAATTTCCTGCTTTTTTTGCGAAAAATGGATGGATGGATCTGAATTTTTCAATCTTTTCTCCTTTTTTGTATTCCACAAACAACAAAACATTCAACGAAACCAAAATCATGCGGAGCATGTTCAAAGCACAGAACAACAAACAGCTTTTCATCTGTACAATAACTGTCCGAAGCGATGGAACCGGAATTTCGAAACAACAAAAAACATGAAATGGCGGCAAATTGTTAACGAAAGTCACCAGTCGAACAAAACACGGCAACAAATGAACTTGCGAATACTCGAGTGAAACATAGACAAGAGTCGAATCCTAGCACGCTCATTGGTCGCATATCATCAGAGCCGGACCAACCAGTGCGCCGCTATGCGTTCATTTCAATCAAACAGTCAGCAAAATGCACTTTTTCCGAAACAGTCACGCTTGATTATAGAGGATGTCGTAGTGGCCGGGGCGGTACAAGAAGTACAGGCGTGGCTGTTGCGCGTCAGTGCACGCGAAATCGTGGTGTTGGTCGCTGCCCTGTGTGCGGTCCATGTACTCGATGCGAATTGGAATGTCTGCACACAGAAAAAAACGGAAAATTGCTCTATTTTGCTGTATGTGCATGGGGTGGGGGATCGACTGGTGTCACGACGACCCGAAATGACAAACAAAACTCGATCGTATTCTACGCTTTTCCGGAAACGCCCATACGAACTGTTGCAGTCTGAGAGCTTGCCATTGCTGCAGCGCAGGTCGTGAAAGGTCGACAGTCTATTTCTCCATCATACGCAGTTAGCTGATTGGCTAGTTAGTGACCACGTGATGCACGCCATTGTTGTGGAGGTAGGGTTTGGCGTGACGAGTGCACAAAATGCATGCACCATGTGGTCACCAACCAACCAATTGGCTAATTGCATGCGATATAGAAATAGTGTCAAAGTACCAGATCGATAGCTAACAGAGGTATGATTTTGGTTATTTTGGTCCCCAGACCAAAATGCGCGCATAGATAGGTAAACAGTTTCATGCACGACGCGAGATACCCAAAATTGGCAAAGTTACTCGAGTCCCCTAAATAGGGCAGAGTCATTGGGCGACTTTGCATTTCCCAGCTCTGACATTTCCCAGCAACCTGCTACCGACCAAGTGCGCTGGTCAGCGCGGACACGGCGACGTGGTCGCACTCCTTGAACATCGGATCGATCTCATCGTGGCAGTACTGCTGCACCGTGCGGCCGTCGTCGATGAACGGCTGGTACTGGTCTGCGTGCTCTTGCAGGTAGGTGGCCGTGATCAGGCTGAAGTGCCGTATGATAATGTCGCTTTGTCGTGGTTTCAGCGGAAATTTGAAGCGGGGCGTAGGGGGCACTGTATTTGCTATGAAAACACGTGAAGACGGTGGTTTTTTTGCTGTTCAGGCCAAAACGGTAATCGAAACGAACGGAATACATTCCGCCCAAAACGACAATCCCGCATCCTCAACAAAATCAGACTGCTTGACGACTTACCGCATGAACTCGACGTAGTAGTTCGATATACCCTCGTCATTGAAATCACGCAGCAGATCGACAGCGTTCATTGAACCCTGCTGTAGTTTTTCGACCATTTCGATGTACTGGAAGATTAAAGAAACGCATGAGTCGGCGGTTTTGTTTAACTTAAATACAGTCTATTTCTACATTATACGTAAAAAATGAGATGATTGGTTGGTCGTTGGTGACAGCGTGTCATGCATGCATTGCCGTGCAGGACAGACTCCGCCCTACACAGCAATGCCTGCATCATATAGACACCAACGAATCAGCTAATTGTTGCAATCAGAACTAGACTGTAGAGATGGCAGATACACCAAAATATTGAAATGACCATTGTGTCAAAAGTTGGTAATGTGCGGTGCCCAACTGTGTGGTGTACGATCTCATCAAGGTTACTTTGTACATTCGTCTCCCTGCACTCAAAGTGGCCAAGAAAACTAAAAATCAAGATGAACTGTGGAGAAACATCGAAGAAAAAACACAAACCGTATCACAGAAATCTGTGGTAGTCATCTCCGGAAAGCCCAAGTTGAGCATTCGCTGTCGGAAATCCTTGCACTGCTCCAAATATCTGAACACATGGAAATGCTTGAAAAGGCTAAAAGAATCAATGAAAAATTCTTTTTTGCAATCTGCCTTTTAAAAAAGCTATCGAATGAAATCAAACACAGACGAATGGAGCATGGAATCGAATTTTCGAATTTGAATTTATTTTGAAATTCCGAACTTCCCGCCAATTTCTCACGTCACCTGTTCACCGCTGCAACATCGTTCAGACACAGTTCACATTGCGCAAAAGCGAGCGCTCGATAGAAACAATTGCCGTCACCGCGCACCCGGCGTAACTGCGGAAATCGGCTGGTTAAACGCTGAACAATAAAAAACCCGGACAGTTGTGTGCGGTTGAAAAAGAGAAAAACAACTCTGCGCGCCAAAGGAGTACGGTACCTATCGTAATCGCTAGGTCTCGACACGATCCCATCGCTGCAAAAACTTTGGCTACAATCATGCACGCTTTTTCTATAAACTTTCAAAGTGAGCACCTCGATGCTTGACAAATACAACGTTCGAAGAAAGAATCGCGACGAGACCGCATACGGTAGAGTATTACACCATCTGATTTGTCGCCGAAAAGTACATAATAACGTTTAAAGTCAGCACGTTACAGCTGTACGCTGATGCTAATGAGAAAAAAAAGTAAAGCGCGCTGCAATGCACCAGCCAGCGTCTGAGCCGAGCGAGCAGTTCGCGCTATGGAAGGTTCTCGAAAAGTATCGCTCACGAGTGCAGCCTGGACGGACACTAAATTGTTACGATACACCATTCCGCAGTGACAGAAACAGAGTGCAACAACAGAAAAAAATGCAAAAGTCGCCAAGGAAACCGAAACGCACGTGCGCTTTCGCACGGAATTCCGGATCGGTTTGTTCGCCTCCATACTCGGCCTCGATCACCGTCGACGGCAGCAACTTGGAGATCAGCGGCTGCGAGCTCTTGACCTGCACACGAGAAACCGGACAACTGGCCACTTGTGCTATTGTTTCTGTGCTTCTTGACGGAAAAAAAGGTTAGGATCGCTATTGATTCGGCCTAATCCTGGTTAGGGTTGGCACAGGAAAAAAACGGTTACTTTTCTTTTTTTTCCGTTTTAAAACCGGTTTTTTCCAGTTTTTTTTCCTGAAAAAATAAAGAACCGGTTTTTTACCTTAAAAATTTTTAAACTTCGTGGTCAAAAATCAAAAATCATTTTTCGTTTGATTGATACAATGTAAAATTATATTTTTGAAAAAACGCTGCAGTGAACTGCATCGAACTGAACTGCTCAGCATTTTACGCTGCTCAAAATCACTAATTGTGATGTATTTCCTATTTTGAGTTGAAGATGCCAAGTTCTGGAAAGTTTAGGAGCTGAAAAGCATTCGGTTTTTTATGGTTTTAAAACGAAAAAAAACGGTTTTTTTACCAATCCTAATCCTGGTCGAGACTTTCAAATCGTCACCAGTCTTGCTTTTTTCACATTGCGATTGGTGTACACCGGCACGCGCACAAACAAAACACAACGCGTGCCAGTGTGCCAACCATCGTATGTGGGCACTCTCACCAACGCACGCGAAAGTGAACGGTTTGTGCAGACGAGCGATTGAAAAAAACCGGTATTCGCACCTCTTGCAGCAGATTGTTCTCCTGTCGCGCAGCGAACTCCATCAACGTCGATCGATCGTCAGACTTCAGGCGCTCGCCTAACGTGCGAGCGTCCTCGGTCGTCGGTTCACCGCTTTCGGTCATCGTTTTTTCAATCTTCTTCTGGGATTTTCTGTGCCTTGTCCGAGTGTGTGAAGAGCACCAGAAAACACTTTACCCGGGAAGAAATCGGCCTGCTCGAAGCGTTGAATGACCAACTTTTTAGACCTGTTTTGTAAAGCGTGGTGTTTTTCGTCTTTTCGTATTTCGTATAAAATAGTCTTTTCATGAAACAATAAACATCCATTTATATTCAGTAAAACGGCCAACTGTACCGTTATTCAACTCAGAGAGAGCACACATATCACCCAAAGGTTCAACCGTGATTTTTTTATCGAAGAAAATTTGTTTTGATCATGCAAAAATCAACAACAGAAACTTTGAAAATCAACAGTGAAGCTTGTGCGCAATAAATGGCAAAATAAACAAAAAGTAAACGGGCATTCATGAAGCAGTACTTAAAGACGCGTAGCTATGCGTCACAAAGCACTGCTTTACGAATGCCGCTTGACGATAATTATTTTATGGTTACTCGTATTTCTTAGCTTCAAAATGAGTTTCTCAACTGGAGCGCTGCATCACGTTTGAAACTGTATTTCTTTAAACTGTCGGCACCTGACGAAAAAGACAATCCAAATAAGGCATGAATAAATTAAGATGCACAGTTAGGAAACTTGATGGGAAACAGCATGGTTACTCGGTAACGCCAGTCATAAGTAAGTTTTTTAAACTCTAAAAACCGCTCAAGCGACCGAAAAAAATCATTGGTGAAAAAATTCACACTGAATTAAATCAACACAAACATATTGGCACCTTAATTGAACACGAAAAAAACACTATCACGGACTGTTTCTTTTTCTGAAATGTTGAGATAAAAAGCACAGCAGAAACGCTTGAATCAAGTCACTCCAACCTTACAATTGAATTGGAAAAGTGTAATTGACAAACAAAGAAAGCATAAACGAATGTTTTCAGTGAACACAATTAGAAAGATGAAGACTCGAATGTACGTTAAAAGTTGGGGAAATCTGTCACCGACTTTCTCAAAAGCTCAAACACCGACGCTTGCGAAAAACAGTCGCATTTAGTCAATCAATCAAATACTCAATCAATAAGTTAGGGCAAATCGGTCAATTCAACAAACGTTACAGGACAGCGTGCAAACACTGAGTTGCTTACTTAATAATATTTGTCAAACCAGCACTCTTAAATTCGATTCGCTCATTTTCTCAGCTCCACATAATTCGCCGGAAACAAGCCATACTGACCGTTGCACGTGCCGCGCCACCAGCCGGGGTCGATCTGAATTGGTTCGAAAAATTTGATGGAACATTCTCCACCTCTGAGTTTAATTTTGCGACCAATTTCTGTTTGCTGCTGCTTCAAAAAAAAACAAAGCAGCTTGCAGGCAACAGAGGCAAACAAATAATGGCAACGGATGCATGTGCTGCGCTGGTGTGTTTGCTGCTGCACGTGTGAATGTGCAGAATTGGACAAAAATCGTACGACAAGACGACGTTTTTACTGAAAACCACGCCAAACCATTTCAATGTTCGTGATCAGCTCGTCCGGCTCGAACGAGATTTCATCCGTATCAGCCGCCTGATAATCGTAGATTGCCGTCGCCGTCACGCCTGAACACTGTTGCCGTTGTGAAAAAAGTTCCAGCTTTTAGGTGGGCGCCGCTGGTAAGAGCCAAAACCCACAATAAAGAATGACATTTACTCACGTACGTAGTCACATATTCCGTCTCTTCGTATTTTAATAGAGATCAGCAAAAAAAACTTGCAAAACCGAACCTGTATCAGCCATCGGGTGAGCTGGCGGGGCGAGTGGGTGCGTGTCGGCGGCATCCTGAGAAAAAGGGGGAAAGTGAGTAAAACGCCACAAAAAGTAAAACGAGCAGCTTGATAAAACCGGTTTTCTAAAGCTCTTTTCTTTTCATTCACACGAGATTTGCAATTTGTGATTGCAAAGTCAAAAACAAACGCACAGGAATGCGACATGTTACCGTTTGCGCACGGAAGACCGTTTTTTTGGCTGGTGTGTGTATTAGTGACATTGAAACCGTTGTCAAAAAACGTGTTGACTGACAGAACTGCATCGTTTTTACATGTAGACTAAAACTTTAGCGAAGGTAGAAAAAGACATATGCAATCAAATCCTGAAAAAACAGATCATCACGGGCCACAATGTTTTTCAATCTAAATGAAAAAAACCCAAAACAGAAAAAAGACAACACGCGCACCTGCATCGTGGCAACCGGTGCAGCGCTTTGCACCACTTTTGGCTGCGGATCCTCTTCTGGCTCGTCAATTTCATCAGGTACATAATCGTACTGGCGACCAAATTCTGGCGGCTGAAACAAAGAAAAAAAAAACGCAAAACTCTTCAGAACGGAGCATCCAAACACAAACTGTACAAAGGCTGTGCGTAATATGCTCGTGGCATAACTCGCTGATTGGCGAAACTGGTGAGACAAATCAGAGAGAAAAATTTCAAAAACAGACCACTATCAATGAGCTAAATTGAAAATCACAAAAGTATTTCCACTCCACTCCAAACCAAACCGTCAGTCAGTGTTGTTCAGGGCTTTACGTGTAAGGTAATGAGTCAAAAACGGCACAGGAACGGGAAACGGCAAAATGAAGGCCAATCCTGCCAAATCTGCGTGTGGTAACACTCAAAACACAAGTACCAACGGAAAAAAAACTAAAAAGGCCAAGAAAAAAATTACCGGTTCCTCCGGCACACTCGGCGGCCGTTGCTGCCGTTGTTGTGTTTCTTGATGTTGTTGTTGTTGTTGTTGTTGTTGTTGTTGTTGTTGTTGTTGTTGTTGTTGTTGTTGTTGTTGTTGTTGCATATCAGGTGCTTGCTTAGGCGTTTTCGGCGACGCAGCGGCCTGCACGAACGGCGTAGGCTGTGGAGGTTCGACCTCAGACTCGGCGCCAACAATCTTCTCGTTCGAAGGTTGTTCCGCCTTTGCGTTGCCGTGGTGGTGCGTTTCAAGGTTGGTCGTCGCTGGTTCGGTCGGCGCATGCCGCTCGTTGATCGACGGCTCCGGTTGCTGCTGGATGCCCGGCATCACGCTCACGGCGCCCACCGGCGTGCGCGAGTGACGTTTTGGCTCTGGAGTTTTTTTAAATTTGAATCTCGAACTTTTGTTGTTTTGGACTTGCATGGATCTCACTCACACGGGACATGGAAAGAGTCGTCGACGTTTTCTCGGTTTTCAACGGTTATGCTGCCCAGGAATTCATGTTCAATGTGTTTTTGGCCAAGTTATCTGATGGTGTTTGTTTAAGGAAAAACCTTTCACAACACAATGAAAACGTTGATCGGGGAGTGGTAGGTGGATCGGATGGCGTCCTAGAACAAAAAGTAACACAAACAGCCACAGCGAGCAAACGCGTATCATCAGGCATGGCATACCATCTGCACATCCTGGATCTACTGGAACGGCGGTGTAAAAAAACAATGAATAACAAACAACAAAACCAAAACCGAAACGAACGTATCAAGCCGTGTGGCTTCTCGTGCCCCGTCGCCGTCGCATTCGAGTGCGCCTCGGCCTCCTGTCTCGTCCACTGTTCATCCAGCTGCCGCTGCCGTTGCTCCTCCAGCATCTGCTGCTCACGACGTTGCTGTTCGTCCGCGAGGCGGCGCCGCTCTCGCTCCTGCGTCACTCGCTCGTCCTGTGATGGGCGAGCAAAAAAAACTGATTTTTTATTTGGTCGGAGCACCATTTTCTGGTGTTTTCGCTAATTTTATTGCGGATTTCGGTTAACAAATAGGTCAATCAATGGATGCGTCGTCGCATTTTTTTGGCGAACACAGCTCGTAGTTGTTCTTATTGCCGCCGGTCACTGTGGAAGCCGTCGCCGCACCAACTCAGCGTCAGCCAGCGCGCCCGGCTTAGCGCTAGGGTAGAATGTTATTAGACCACGCCTCCAGAGCACGCGAAGGCTCACTCGGACCGGACTCTAATCAACTGCAGCACACAGCGGACACACAGCTGTGGACTACGGCGGCGCACATACAACAAAAAAACCACCTCCGTTTCCGATCGTCAGCGAAGACGCGCTTGCAAACATAACCTCCACCAGACAAGTGAATTTTTAAAACAGCCGAATCAACGACGACGGCAGAAACCAACATCGCTCTGCTGTTTCGCCAGACCCTCGAATCGTGATTTCAAGTTTGAGGCGCGTCCTTTCGAGACGACCGCTGCTGGTTGCTCTTTTGCGACGTTTCCCGGCGATTTCTCCGGCTCTTCGTTGCCAACGTCGGAGTTGTCCTGTCCGTCCGACTCCAGTCCGCGGCTGCCGCCGAAACCTGAATTGCTTCCTTACTTCGTATCCTTTCCATGCTAGTTTTATTTGGATTTGAAATTTCGATATCCGTCAGGCAGGACTGTTTTTGTAAGGAATCGCAAAATTTTCATGTATCCCTTCTGTCCTCCATATCCACCTCGAATCCCTTCCATAGTACAGCATGGCCGAATAACTAAAGCAGTCTCATTCAAGGCGAGATTAGTCGCAGACTAGGAGTCGCCTTTCTAAAAAAATGCCACTATATTCTCCAATCGAGTGTGCAGTGCATAAAGAATAAACATAACAGCATTGTGAGAAACATGTCAAATTTGACACAGAATTGCGTTTCTGAACGTCTTTTCTCTTGCATTCAAATTTCGCGCGCTCCTTGCACCCTGAAAAAAAGCTGCCATGTTTAATCGGCCATATCGTAGTTCCAGAGCTGCCCGCCCACCCCAAGAATTACGATGATCATTGTCATTGTACACCTGAAGTCACCCCACCCCACCTGGCTTCTCCTTGCACATTCCAACAAAAACGCCTAACCCTTCGCGTAGTGCTTTTGACTTTCGTGCTTCGACAGAGGCTCCTGATAATCCCAGCCTGCAGCCGACTGATCCTGACGGTCCTTCTCAACACCGAATTTCCCACCATAACCCTTTGAGTATTCTGAAAAATAAAAGAAAATTCCATTTATATCTGAATCTAGCACGCTGATTAGCTGCGTGCCACGCAGCGGCGACCAGTCAATCAGTTGTTAACCAGAAAACAGAAAAAAAGAAGCTCAAGCTCTCTTCAACAACCTCAAACTTGAAGAGCCAAAAAATCCGACCTTTCTGACTTTCGTGCGGCTCCACCTTTTCCTGATAATCATAGCCGACAGCTGATTGGTCGCGTCTGTCGGCCTCAACACCGAATTTCCCGCCGTAGCCTTTTGAATATTCTGCGACAAAAAAACGCAAATTCGACCGACGAAAAATGCTAGTAAGGTTGTCCATTTTTTCAACATCGTCAACTAACAAACATGTTTTCGCTTAGTAAACCACCAAGTACGAAAGAATAGGTTGCAAGTTGTATTGTTAGAGAGTAGAGACACAGACCGTGCCGTACACGGATTCCCTCACAACGTAATGGGTTAGCAACATTTTGCTATGTAAAGCGTGCAAAAATCACTATGAATCAGATACATTCAAGCAGTCAACAAATTTTGTTCTTAGGAACTTGACTTTCGTTCATGAAACAAAGCAACGAAATCAAAAGCGACCTTTCTGACTTTCGTGCGGCTGCACCGTTCCGTGATAGTCGTAGCCGGCTGCCGACTTGTCCTGTCTGTCCGCTTGCACGCCGTACGTACCACCGAAGCCGACTTTGTAATCTGAGAGATAAAAAAAACAAAGTTCTTTTTGCCACACTTCGTGGTTATTAGCAATGGACGATTGAACGTGTCCCGTAGACGAGAGTCAAGCTGCCTCCAAGGCCCGCTCGTGCCATTTTCGTGGAGCTCGCAGGAAAAGCAGCCATATGACTGCCATGCAGCTCTCGGCGCAACGTCGAGCTGATGATGAGTTAAGGCGGAAACACCATTTAGTTTTTCGTCCGTACGCACAAACGTCGTTCTAAATCCCGTGCGCAAACTAGTCGTGTCCGTAATGCATTAAGATAGCACACACGACACGATTTCTAAATCCTGCCATTTTTTATTGTGTCGCCCGCGCCCCAAAAAACTAATTGCTAAACGCGCCTTTACAACAGTCGCCAGCCGCAAAACAAACAACATGACAAAAAAAAACCACCGACCTTTCTGGCTTTCGTGTTGCGCGAGCTGCTCTCGATGTTCCCATCCGACGGCGGACGGATCCTGTCGATCGGCGTCCACGCCGTATTTCCCGCCAAAACCTTTCGAATAGTCTGCAAGAAAACACGCACGACATGGGTTTTTTTTTTGTTCGCGCGCCGGTTCCGGAAACCCTGAGGTACCAAACTCCGGCGGAAACGGTCAATACTGCCCCGAGCCCAATTTACCCTCGGCTCTGGAGGGAGTGGACCATTAGATCTTGTTGGTCACTTTAGTTTCTCCATTATGTGTCTTGTCCGCAGCGAGGTTCGAACTTTCCACCAACAGAACGGTAGACGAAAGTCCTACACCTGCGCTACAGACGCGACGATTATTCCGAAAAAACACATTTCGAGCAGCATTCGAAGAATTACTGGTTTGGTGCGCTTGAACCAGAGCTAAGACGACACAGAAAATCATAACACAGTTCATAAGTTGCTTTGAAAAACGCTCGTTACTGGCTCAGATAGACCATGCAGCAAACTTCAACTCTTACGAATTGACCGTTCCCTGTTTGGTAGGCTAGTTTGACGTTTTTCCGGGTCAAATCATTTCTTTCAACCTTATACTCTTCGAAAAGATCATGCTTTTCAATTTTAGAACTCCAAAAACTCACCCTTCTGGCTTTCGTGTTGTGCGAGCTGCTCGTGCGCGTCATAACCAGCGGCCGATCGATCTTGTCTGTCCGTTTCCACTCCGAATTTTCCGCCGAAACCCTTCGAGTGGTCTGCAAAAGAAAAAGCGGTTTCTTGCGTTAAATTGTTGAAAGTTACCCGGCAATAACGGCATATTAGCAATTCGCACACACACACACACTGCAAAAACTAGCTTCCATGCGATGGTCAGTTTCAAATCAGTCAAACTTTTCGTTTCAGTGTTAGCACAAACTTTACAAACTGTAATCGTTGTTAATTTCTATTCGGTTAATTTTATCCTTCACCACACCGTTTGTTTCTCAGAATCAGATGCAAACATATTTAGTAGTTCACACGTTTTCGGGTGCACTAGGAAACACCTTTCTGCGAGCAGTGCAGTGCAACTTTCCCATCGTAACTCCAGTCTAGGGCGCTTTTATCCTGGCGGTCTTGCTCAAGACCGAACTTTCCACCCCAGCCACGCTTATAATCTGGAAGAATAGTGCTGTTAAAAAGAAAAAAAACTTATGAATCGGATCAACTTGAATCATAACGATGCAACGACCGATTAGCACTCCTCCAACTGGAGACCAAATTATGCATCAAATTAACCCCATAAACCTTATGCGCTGCGCTTGATTGCGTTTTGGAAAAAATCTTTTCAGTTTGAAAAAATTCAAACACACCAAAAATTGCAAACTTATTAATCTTGCAATTGTTTTACAGTGTTAACTTCATCAATACCTTTCTGACTTTCGTGCTTCGACAATTCAGCTTTATATTCATAGCCGGCAGCCGACGAATCTTGTCGGTCTTTTTGAACGCCAAATTTCCCGCCGAAACCGGTGACATAGTCCTTCTGTGAGTCGTGCTTTGACAGCGGGGCCTGGTAGTCCCAACCTGACAAGATAAACGGCATTCTTTTACAAAGACTTTATTCATTGAATTAAAAAGGTTTCATTTCAATGATTTTGTGCAAATGTTCTGTGCAAACCCAGCCTGAAATGTTCTGATCAGAAAATGAAATGAACAATGGTAAATAAGATGGACCAAGAGCAAGAGGTCCTCATGTCATAAAAGGCCGTTCCTGTTACCGAACCTGCGGCTGATTGATCCTTGCGGTCTGACTGGACACCATATTTCCCGCCAAAGCCTTTGGTGGCGTCCGTTTGCGACTGATGTGGCGCCGTCTTCTCCTGATACTCCCATGTGACCGCGCACTAAAAACGGGAAGTGAAGTTCATCGTTTAACCACCATCTTCAGGAAACCTCAAATACTTCAGCAAACCAGAGCTGTGTTTTTAGGTTTGCTAAGCTGTTGTGGACGAGTAAGTTTGAGGCCGAAATGTTGTCCAGTCCAGTGCATGAATTGCATGAAAGTGAGCACTCTTTGAACAAACGGCTTTTATGCACGATGACGGCAGAATTGTGATCTTGGCTCCAGATAACAGAGACAGTGCCTGGCGAATTTTATTGTCAAACGGAATTTGCTGCCTTTTTCTGAACTAGCAGCAGCCACCATCAATGAGGTCGTGAATTGCATTTGCATAAAAAAAACCAGGTCTGACAGCAGAGACAAGCCACACAGCCAACGGTCACCTTGTCCATGCGGTCTTTTTGCACGCCGTATTTGCCGCCGTAGCCGTCGGACGCACGTGGCTGCTCGGCCGCCAGCCGCTCACTGACGTGCTTGTCGTTTTCGACCACCTGAAAATTGGATCGGATTCGACTCGAGAGATCAGAACGTGTGGTGACAAAAATTATCGTGCGACTAAGAAAGAGTAAAAAAGTATTTTTTGCTGCCGCCCATCGTTTCGTTTGCAAATATTGAACAAAATACCCACTCAAAAGCCAGCATCTCGTGTTGTTGTTGTTCATGGTCAACTCAAATTGAGATATTTTACCCGATGGCAAACTGGAAACTTATCATTTAAATCAAAAACAACGGAGCAAACAAATGCGAACGCATCCCGCATGGCAAGGTATTCTGAAGTTATGAATATTGACCGCTGAGTGATGTGTATTTCAAATGCAAGACGAAAACTGCTGGATTCCAAATTTCACACAGACACAACTGAACAACAAAACAATACAGCTTGCTAAGTTAACTGCTTTTGAAGAACTCACCTCCTTTCTCAACGAGTCCAAATTCACGGACGCCTGATGGCCACTACCGGCGACCGTCTTCGCTCCCCAGCGACTTTCTTGCTCGGAAACATCATTCTGCAACAGAAAATAAAATAGACCTGATAAAAAAAAGTTGAGGAAAGCACAAAAAAATCTTTTGAAATGCACTAAACAAGCAAGATTGAGCCCAATTCCAGTCTATCCAAACAAGAAAGCAAAGTAGCAAACCACAAAATCCGGATCGGTCTCCCAATCGTCGTCGTCTGCTGCCGCAGTGCTGTTGTTTTTCACCGCAATTTCCGCTGCTTTGCCGACGTTGCTACGCCACATTGAGCCCATTTTTGTGTTTTTATGTTTGCAGATTGCAGCACGTGTATTTTATTTTATTTATTCAAAACGGGCAGGTCACGGTCGCATCACAATAAAACTCCAGCTGTTAAGGAACCAGGAGGGAAGAAGGAGGTATCTGATTCTGATCTGAATAAATCGGGAGAATAATCTGCGGTAGAATAAATAACGGAACTGAACGGGCTCTGGGCCGGCGGGCGGGTTTAAAAACAGGAAATAAAGCTGTTTACTTTAAAAGAACGGTTTTTATCGTGCTATCCCTCATACGATATATCACAATAATTTCACAAACAAAACTATTTGAATGTTAAAAATGTTCGACAATAAATAAATCAGGTTTTTTTCAAATTATTACATTTTTAACATTTTTTATCCACAACGGAGATGTATAACATTTTCTGGTATAAACCATTTCAGTGAAGGTTGCATGGCATTCAATTACCCATTGACAATTGCCTTTTGCATTTACTCCGATGGTAACGGCCATCTAAATAAACATTTGCCATTTGCTCTATGTAATACTATGCAGACTTACGTTAACGCACGGTAACATGAGACCTACAATGACGTGACGTGAAGTGCCGTATGCGCATACGACAGGTATAAACGGGCCTTCTTAACTTCAAGTGAGTTGAATTATGAACAACAATTACTCTGATTAGGTTTTAACCCAAAACAACTGAAAACTATTGTGGTGAAAACACTATCCCATCATTATCGGTTGCCTCTCCAATCGCGGTCCGATGACCGTATTTCTGCAGATGCCACTTGAGACCGTTACGGTATTTCGTGGCGTACCCGCAGTCGCCGCATCGATACGAACAGTGGGCGGAGTGCGACTTCATGTGCGAATTCAACATCGACTGATTCACGCACGTGTACCGGCATTTCGTGCATTTGAACGGTTTCGCGCCGAAATGATTGCGAAAGTGATAGTTGAGATGGTGGCGGTGTTCGGTGACGAAATCGCAATACGGACAGGTCAGCTGTTTCGCCGGCGGTATGTGCGTGCGCGCGTGCCACCAGAACAGCTGCTTCGATGGGAACACGTGAGCGCACTGTTTACAACTGTAGTTCTTTGGCTTTGTTACGCGTCGTTTTTGTTGTGCTCCACCATCGTCGTTCGAGCTGCACAACGATTGGTTGTCGTCAGCCGAGTCTTCGACTGGAACTTGAAATCGGCTGTCATCTTCGCCGTTGTTCGTTGATTGTTTCTAAAACAAGCGGTATTATCTTTTAATTTCGGTTCAGCGACTCAATATGCGTTTGCAGACGTCAAAAAGAAATCAGTTTTTCTTGCTTAATGCGGCAATTCGAAATTGGCAAAGTGATCCGAGTCCCCTAAATAGGGCCGAATCACTTAGGCGGTTTTGATTGCCATTTTAAGATTAAAACTAGTTTCCTTTCTACGTCTGCACGCACACGTGTTGAGCCGCGCAGAATCTAAAAAAATGATCATAGCTTAAAACATAGTCGTGCTGCTGTAAACATGAAAATGCCCGGTTTGTTGAGCTACTGTACAATAATCAATGAAAGTGCACGAAATTTGGCATTTCGTTGAGTGAGCGTTCTCATCAATGTTGTTGCGTCGCCACAAAATTATTCAGACAGTGAAGTTTTGCATGTTTCATTGATTTCTTCTGTGTGGTTTTCCGGGCTTTTTTTAGAACAAAATCGTATTACAGTTCAGTGATTAATTGACAAAAATCTTAGGACGCATTCATGTAGCAGTATTTATCGCACCTTAAATACTGCAACATGAATGCACCCTTATTTTCGTCCTCCAACCGGCTGCTGGTCCCGTTCGGGGTGTTTCTGCGGTGACTGCTCTTGCTCCAACATCGCCTCGAGACCGAACTCCTCAACGAATTCCTCGTGCGTATGCGACACGTTCATGTGCTGCTTCAGTCGACCGGTGGTTCGTGCCGTGTAGTCGCACAGGAGACACTGACGACTGGAGTGCGTGTTCAAGTGGGAATTGTAGTGGAACTTGGACGGGCTACTGAAGCTGCACATCGCGCACGAATGAACGGCTATTGTCTCGTGACCATTATTACCGTCGACGTTGGCGTTATTGGCTATTGATGGCAATTCGCAAACAGCCGCACGTTCATTCATTTGTTACCCAGTGACAGCTGTATGTAGTTTTCTCAAATCGACCAGTGGTGAATGAAGAGGGTATTTAATTTAGTTTTCTTCCACGCAGTTCTATGTGGCTGGCTACACGCGTTTTTTCGACAGATTCAATAGTTACAATCTCTTGTCTCACAGAGATATCCAATAATTGTGCATTCGGTTGTGTTGTTCATTGTGGAGATGATTGGAAAATTTTGTGAATGAAAACCACATTGTGGTAAAATAGAACTGTGGTTGATTTGATGTCGTCAATGCGGTGTTGAGAGCATTTAGAAAATATCCATGCGCACAAAAACGACACCACAATAATGAGAACATTGGTAGTTTAAGATAAAGTTCGACCAAGTTATATTTTTTGTTTTTTATGTCACGGTATTCATACACCTACCGTATTACCCCCATTAAACCCCCCCCCCCCCACCATTAATCCCCCCCCCGACCAGTTTCCGAATAATCCCCCCCCCCCCCAAATAATCCCCCATGGGGGATTATTGGAGACCTGTTTGAAACACATACCCAGCGAATTCAGTGGCTGGTTGCAGTGAAAATGATGAAATTGTGCTACCAAAGGCCCCAAATGGGTGAGTTAATAGTAATTTCATTACAAAAGGCTGTTATAAAAGGAAATTTCTATGTAGAGTAGAAGTTTCTGCGACTTTCTTGCCTGCCATGCAATGTATTTTTGCCATTTTTCAACAAACCCCCACCCCTAGAATTTTTTGTAAAATAAACCCCCCCCCCACCAAAAATCCCCCCCCCCCCCCACCAATAAACCCCCACCCCTAAAAGTCGCTGACGTATTAATCCCCCATGGGGGTTTATTGGGGGTAATACGGTAGTTGTTCAGAGTTTTGTAGGTACAATCAAACACTTGCTCGCATACGTCCTCGTGAAAACCATATTCACGTTGATGCGTTTTTTGCGTTCGTGTCTCACGGTTTCATGAACAGGGAAAAAAAAAAACGTGATTTTTTTGCGGCCTTGATCGGAAGAACACTGCGTTTGCATGTTGCAAATTTTGCGACAAACGACAAGGTCAGCAAGTTGTTTTTGAATTTATACTTTTTTAGTGAATATGCCACTACTATATCGTTTTGTACTGCAACATTGCAGCTGTTTTTTATGCATGCATTGTTTTTTTTAATTTCCAAACATAACTACATGTTATAAATGTGTTCTGACTTTGATTGATGATATGCAAAAAAATCCCGACATTACCGAAAAGTTGGAAAGGCAGACAAGTGAAAAAAAGCAAAAAACTTTTCGTAACGCGCGATGATTTTATGATTCCGATCTGATCTCTGGAGCAATAACGAAGCAATCATTAAATCTCGACTGATCTCTATTTTTTTTCTTCAAAACCACCTAGATGCAACTGGCATCCGTCAGCCAAAAAGAGATGCAAATTGGATGAAAACAATCCATTTTGAAACACAAAAAACAGCAAATACAGTTTCATTACGTCACTTTACCCGCATCCAGATACCGCTGGAATAACGGGCTGTTCCGTTTCACAACGAACGACAACGTCTTCTTGCGATAGAACTCGCCATCCAGTTTCAAGTTGTCAATCACATCCGCAAGTAACACCGATCCGCCGATGCTCTGCCCGGGACCTTCGTATCTGAGTGAAGACGCAACGGTTAAAAAATGCAAACGGTCAGAACATTTTAAAGTGAATGAATATTTATCATCTTTTCTTTAAGACCTGCGACTCAATGCAGTTGTGGACGTGAAAGAAAACTAGTTTCAATCTTCATGTGATAATTCAGAATAGCCTAAGTGACCCGGCCTTATTTAGGGGACTCGAATCCCCTTTTGCCAATTTTGAATTCCCGCATCGTGCATGAGACTGCTTACCCATCTATGCGCGCATTGAGACGCGGGACCAAAATAAAAGATATTATTCAAAAGATAATAAGAAACGACAAAGCCTAACTCACTTGATGTTCACGACGTGCACGTGCAGATGATAGAAGGTTGGTTGATAGTGAAAATACACCCGTAATTGGTGACGCGACAACGAGAATCTCTCTCGAGCCACTATGGCGACTTGCTTCGTGATTCGCTCCAACATCGGAATGTGTGCTGCTCGGAGATCACTGAAAATGATCAGAAGAAAAAACAAACACGTTTCGTGAGAAACTTTGCGCAGTTTTTCCGCGACAGTTTGTATCCGGCTTGAATGGATGGACAATTCATTATTTTTACTGATGATTACAGACGCCGTGATTCTCTGAACAACTTACTGATTGACTAACTGGTGAAATGACTCGTTGATTGTATTTCACGGAATAACTACCGTATTACCTCTATTAACCCCCCCCCCAAAATTAAACCCCCCCAAAAATAAACCCCCACCCCCTCGACAAGTTTCCAAATAATCCCCCCCCCCCCAAAATAATCCCCCATGGGGGATTATTGAAACCTGTTTGAAACACATACCCAGCGAATTCAGTGGCTGGTTGCAGTGAAAATGATGAAATTGTGCTACCAAAGGCCCCAAATGGATGAGTTAATGGTAATTTCATTACAAAAGGCTGTTGTAAAAGGAAATTTCTATGTAGAGTAGAAGTTTCTGCGACTTCCTTCCTGCCATGGAAGGTATTTTTGCCATTTTGCCCACTCCTAAAAATGGTTTCCAAATAACCCCCCCCCCCCAAAAAATAAAGCCCCCCCCCCAAAAATAAACCCCCACCCCCAGAAGTCGCTGAAGAAATAAACCCCCATGGGGGTTTATTAGAGGTAATACGGTATCTATACTTAACTGACTTAATGAACCGACTGATTCAAGATCAGTGGGATGGCTGAAAAATTAACCGATAAAATAAACAACGGATTGGCGTGGTGCTTTGGCAGACCGAATTGATTTGATGTTGCGTGTACGCACGAGTACTTGCATGTACAGCGTGTCCACCGTGTGACCGTCCCATTTCAAGTCGGGCGCAATCAGAAACCCGGTGTCCGGATCGACGTCGTCGTACCAGATTCGTTCGACCTCGGCCTTGCGCTCGAGAATGTTGTAGACCCACTGAAAAAAAATCGCTGATTTTGACAGTCGAATATGCTCCAAACGACCAATCAACGCACGCAGCGCGTTCAAATGTGTTGCTGAGCTAACCGGTTTTTTTCATACAAAAAGTATGATACAAACAAACTTTTCGTTCCACTGGCTGGCTTTTAGAACCGCAATCCGAAACTGGAAACTTGAAATTGGAAGTTGGAATCAGAGAAACAGCAAACCGCAGTTGTTTGTTGCAACTTTTGTCCGCGAAAATGTTTTCAAAACAATAAACCAAAAACCAACATCCAGTTTCATCATATGCTGCTCAAGAATGTACGGTAGCGTGATCGTCTGGTAGTCTTCGGGTGACTCTTCAATGATGTACCACTCTTGCGCGCGATATTTCTCAATGTGCTGCGTAGTGCACGGCAGTATTATGGTCGTTTTGATGTCTGCAAAAAACGGCGGTAAAAACATCGAATCAACGTGCAGCAACGGGTTTATAAAGCAGCAACGCTGCACAGTGACAGTAAAGTTCTAGTACGAAGACATCACACTATGTGAAACACAGTAGATGTTGCACACACACACATACACATTACACACACACACACACACAGATTATGCAGACACGGGCGCCTACAACTCCAATATCGCATGTGTGCGTGCGTGTGTTTGTGTGCAACATTGCCTTGACGATCCAAGACACACCTGTGTTATGGTGTGGCCGTGAAGAGAGATAGTCAATCATGCGCAAATCAATCATCCGAAACACGTTTAGGTAAGTCAAAGTTTAACTAAAGCTAAATTTAGGTGGGGTGGGTGGTTGCACTTCAGATTTTACTATTATCCTTTTTCATACAAGTTTCTCAATTGGTGCATTATAGCAGAGTGGTGCAGTCTTCAGTCTTCGGAGTTTACAAGTCTCTGTGCTACATTCGACTAAACGGGCCTATTCATGTACTCGCGCGTCACTTTAGCACGTGAAGCTGCGATGGTTTTTGCTTCATGAATGGCGCTTAACGGGTCGAAGGTCAAATGAACCATTGATATCCGGTTTCGCGATCAGATGATAGACCGAGTAAACGTCGTTCGTCATCTCGTTGCGTAATTTTGACGTCACGGATAAGAACTGCTCAACAGTTTTTTCGTCGAACGATTTCTTCTCCAGGATGATCACGGCCGGTCGTTGTTGGCCCGACTGGGAATCTGAAACACAGTTTGGTGTTTAGTGAAGAAAAATTTTGTTTTTTCTACTGCAGAAGTCGTATTCTATTGAAATTTTCGGTTTTTTAAGGAGTCAACTACTAGTAAACGCTCAGAGGTATAGTGTGAACTGAAGACTAATTATGTTGCACAGCACATTCACATGCTGCCAAACAATTACAATAGACAATACAGCAACGGAAGTGTCAGCACACAAGACGTCGCAAACATCTCAAGCACACTGACTTCAGAAGACGACTTCAGTCAATCTTTGTATTTTTTTCCAATTTCAAACTCTTAGGATTCTGGACATTGACAAAAACGTCTCCAATTAACCAACCAGTATGCATCGCGTGTATGAACACTGTCTTGGCTTTCGCATCACAGCTCAACACCTCGACGAGTTTGAACTGTTCAAGTGTTTCAAGCAAGTTCGCCGCTGCAACTGGGTGCGGATCAGAACTGGTGGTTGCCATCATTTGTTTTGTTCTTTTTCTGGATTAACAAAACACCGTTGCATGCAGGCGCATTTGCAAATCGTTTTTTCGAACGATTTTCAGAATAAGCTGGCACACAGAAGAAGCACTGGGACATGGATCAAACCCCCAACTGTTATCAGGTTCAGGACTGCTCAAAATCAGAAAAAAGATATCCAGACACCATAAGCAAATCAATTGTTTATTCCAAAAATCACAATAAACAAATTTCAGTGAAAAAAACCCAAGATTTTTGTCAGTTCGGTCAAGAACACTGTTGCGTCTTGACGTAAAGCTCCGCGAAACGATTTTCGGCGATCGCTTGGCGCATTTTACGGCACTTTTCCGTCCAGGCAGCCCATCGAATGTCGGGATCTTCACAGAGCTGAAAAACACACCAAACAAAACTGAATGAAATCTAGCACGCTGATTGGCTGCATCTTCCACAAAACCAACCAATCAGCTAATTAAAACAACAACAAAGTCCGCTTCCTCTGACCATTTTATTCGCCAACGGCAAACTTTCGCGCGCCGCACGATTCACGCTCATCAATTGCTCGCCAACGCCCGTGTTGTTGAACGCCGCTGCGGTGGCGGTTGGCGCCGCCTGCAATGTGATTGTGCATTGATTTTGAACGTGTCGGAGCGAAATGACGTCATTTGCTGAACAAAACGCACGGTTGTCCTACACTACAAGCACAGTTCGGTTCTCACCGCTTCGCGCACGCATGCATTTTCATGTGAAACGATCAGCCTACCAAACGTGAACGTCCAATTTGTTGTGCCATGACAACCATCACACGTCAGTTCGGCTCGCTTCGACAATGCCACTATTCCACATTTCGCGCTGAGACCAGCACCGCGCCCGACCGTAACACCTGCCCCCCCCCCCAGCACAACCTCAATCGGCTGATGATCGCCCGTTTCAGCCGCCTCTTTCGCCTGCAGTTTCGCCTGTTTCGCCTTGTCCGACCGACTCGATTTGAACGTTGCCGGCTGGAAGCCGTCGTCGGCAGCGATGCTCTCGATCTGCGCCGTCCGGTAGGCCGTCTCCGCAGCGTCGTACAGCGTCGTTGAGGAGGGCGGTCGTTGGTCTGGACAGTTTTGAAGAACAACCGCTGCTTTCGGTGTTGCAGTTTGCACTCTGTTATCATAAACACGGTTGGTAGTTTCCCAGTGAAGAACAACCGTCACACACGGCAGCCAATGGGAGCCCTGACCAATGATCGAAAGAGCGGTGGTGTTCAAATGTGATTTCCACTCCCCGCACCCGCCCCTCCCTGCGTCCAACGGATTCATGCGGTGGTGTGGCGGGGTGTGGTACACCACGGATATGGAGATGGCGAACCACAGTAAACATGCAAGCTAGAGCGTATAATCTGCGTTTCAGATCTGCAAATGTATTTGCGGGCTTCGTGTGCCGTGCTTTAATTTGTGGGACGTGTTCCACGGTACACCACACTAGGGGTGGTAAAAAACGGTTTTTTTCAAATCCATGTATATAAAACGGTTTTTTATACCGCGTCCGGTTCTTTATACCCGGTTTTTTTACCGACCCAGTATCTGAAGAATCTTGTGATTGCGACAATTTCTGGTACTCTGATTTTACGCAAACCGCTGAATAATGAGTAAAAGACCACAATTCTAGCCAGAAACTGTATGTGTTTCAATGGAAACATATTCCAATCTTGATTTTATTTGAATCGGTGGCGCTTAGAGAGAATGCACCACAGAAAAATTATCAGATGCGAGTTTAAAACAAAAAAACTAACGCAAGACAGATTGACATGTGCAACAGCAAGGTATGTGATACATGCAAATCAATTGAACTGACACGATCGAGAGATATGTAACTGCACAACAATTTCACCGCGTTTCTAAATAAAAGATCATCGAAAGACAAAAAGAATCACGAACCCGCACAGACGAAAGAAGTTAATCAAGAACAAAATTGAAAGAGCAAAAAAATCAGATGGAGATTCGGGTCACTATCACCAGTACAACAGCACGACGACATCACCAACAAAACTTTGAGCAATTTCCGAGTTCAAAGACACAAAATTTCAGGAAATTTGACTGAATAAATATTAGCCATTCAACCGATTTTTGTCTATTCATCATAATCATCATAAGTATAATCAATGCAGCCGTCACCATCATCATCAGTGAAGTCGTCATCAGAGCTGTCCACACAATTTGCCGATGCAAGCGCAGCAATGTTCTCAGTGGCAGCAGCTGACGCTGCCGACGGGGACTGCGAATCCGTGCTGTCGCAGTTTGACGGCAACGATTCCGTGCTGTTGCCAGCAACACTTGATACGGGTCTCAGGGTGCTTTATTTATACTAAGAGCGTGAATTGTGTTCTCAGGAACATTAAGTTATGAAGTGGCGAAAATGAAAATTGAAATGGATATGCGGAATACAGTGCATTTTGAGTGATTTCAAAAATTGAAATTTGGGTCTTTCGGCGGTATAAAAAACCGGAAAAAAACCAAAATTTACGCGGTAAAATATCGGTAATTTATTTTGACCATTTTTTGGCGCTGGTATAAAAAACCGTTTTTTATACCGTTTTTTATACCGAAAAAAACCGTTTTTTATACCGACCCACCCCTACACCACACACCGTCGTACAGTGGTACTACACCGCCATATTGGTCAACCGACCTGTTTTCGCGGCCTCTCCAGCGTCCAAATCGATATTCTTCAGTTGATCGCGCATTTTCTGTTTCACAGAAAGAATGGCGCGTTGGTGCTTCGTTGAGGGGCGACTGCTAAATAGGAACCGATTGCTGAGATGAGCACGCTGATTGGCTGTTTAGCTTGCTTAAGGGAACCAATCAGCGAGCTGCAGTTATCGGCAAGCCAATCAGCTGGCAGTGGATTGTGGTGGGGCTACCATGGAGCAGAATTGTGTTGCACAACAATAAACCAATCAGTAAAAAATCTGCTGCGAAACCACGGAACCCCCACTACCAGACCGCAAACAGACTCAAAACGTCTATTTCTTTAGCATGCAGGTTTTTTTGCACCGCTCTTCTCGCACTGAATTGAGCAAACGAAGCGGTGATTGGCCGGACCAGCATGATGCAACCAATCAATCAACGTGTTACTGCGAGTCAGAAGAGTTTCACCTTTCCGGACTGCTACTTTGTTGGCGTGACGATTTTGACGAACGTTTATTGTAGCTTGATGATGCCTGAGAATTTGACCTGAAACGAAAAACAACGACGGAAAATGATTGTGAAGAGTGAATACTAATCAGACCAGCAGTATTCCCAAAAAAACATGGATTTCGTCTAAAAATTACTATTTTGGCGTGAGTTAAAAAAAAACATATAAAACCGAATAAAAACAATATTGCCAGGAAAAAACGGGGTTTCCGCAATGAAACCAGCAACAGATTTTCAAAAAACAACAGACAAAAATTCAAAACCGCAATCCTACTTGTTCGAATCGTACCTTGACCGAGAGCGACTACGACGACGCCGCGAGTGTCGATCCTTGTCTCGGTCGGATCTTCGACTCGATGCGTGCCGGTCACGCGACCGTGACCTCGAGCTGAAATATAACCATTCGTTCGATGGTAACGAATGTCAGAAACGCGCTCCGGGTTGGTTTCTGTTTGCTGGCTGGGTCTTGCAAAAACACTCTTACTCTGAAAAACGTCCAACTACGGTTTCATTTACAGACAGGTTTTAACATTTTTGTGCCTCCACTGGGCGAAACGTTTAATAAACAACGATTAGCACGTTCCAACACCGTTCCACATTCAGGCTCGAAAGTGCGTTATCGAACGTGTCTGCATTGGTTGATTGGTCTCACTAAAACACGTCCAAAATAACTCAAAACGATCAAAACTCATGACGTGATTGTGAAGTTTTTGTCTGCCTAGTAAAACAAAACAAAAAAAAAACGCGACCGTCTCCGTCGCCGTGCACCGCGATCGTCAGCGCGACTTCGCTCGCTGCGGCGATATCGATCCGGAGACGAGTCATCGGAGGATGACACCATGCTGCTGTTGCTGCCGCTTCACAAGTCTCTCTGAAGGCAAGTTCATGCATGACGTACATAAAATCCGGCACGTCATGTATGAACGCTTGTATAAACGAGCACGTGTTCTAAAGATAACGTGACGTGCTGGATTGCTGGTTTTTGCTCGATGAATAAGACGTGACGTGCCGGATAAATTTTATGTGCATGAATTGGTTTTAATGAAACACGACACCACGACTATGATCTTGAACGTTTTGTCCAGCACTTTTCGCAGTCTCTCCGGTTTACTGTCTTTCAGAAATCAATCTGTTTATGAAGATAGTATCAACCCGTTGGATTCGCAACGTGTCAGATATCGCATATCGGCCAGTCGCAAAGCTGGCGATCAAGCGACCTTTCTCTAGAACTAATTTCAATTCACTCGGTTCGGAAGTTTTATTCATAAGCAATATTCATTTAAAAAAATCCAAAGCAACGACTAGGTTTACAGTTCAATCAATCACATAGTAAACACCAAATACCTCGAAAATAGAACAACAAATCTAAAAAATACCCGCATCGTATTTTGCACACAGACAAGTAAATGGCAGGCAAAGACAAAAACAGCTTGAAAAAATCTCGTAAGAAAAAAGTTCTATTTATTCGTCGAAAACTTCGACATCACAAGATGAACGAAACTTCTGAACCTCCCAAAATCTTGTTGATTCTGTGGAGTTTCACTCCCACTTTCTTCCGAGAACTCCCGCGACGATTCCACGGCTGGTTCGGACTCCTCCATAATTTTCTGCGCACATCTGCGCAGCTCTTTCGTCACGGACAAATGGAACATCTGCTTGTGAATACTCGGCACCACCAGATTGAAGTGGTCGATTCGCTTGTTCTGACGAATAATGTCGTCATTCAGTTGATTCGTGACATCGTCCCAGAGGGCCTGAAGGAAACAAGTAGTTGTTGTCGAGACCCGTTTATACTGACGCATGCTAAATGGCAGCCATTTGAACGAGACTACGTTGAGTCTCCTGTTTTTTCTGTGCGCCTTCCTTACCCGATCACTGATAGCCCATTGATTTTCGTCCAAAGGAATCCTTCTTCGTTGTCGCAGCAATTCAGCACGCAATTCCTTCGTCGATTCTCGTATCTCCTTTTCCAGCAGCACCCACTCCGGACTGTAGCCACTGTTGCACAGGATTTCATTCACCTGACATTTCGACAATTTTTCGAAATTGATTTTTTTTGTTTCAAAATTAAATTGATCGTTTCATTCAAGCCAATCGTGGATCGGTATTTTTTTGCACTATTTCTGAACTGACTACTGTGTCACGGAGTTGGCAAAAAAACACTGAAACGACCGCCACTCAAGTGAAAGCGTGACACGTTCACAGAACGCCGGTTTTTTTCAAGAAAACACAATAAAACTCGCTCAACAAATTTGGAAGACTGCTTCAAAAAAACTCACAACAACGCGCGCCAACAGCAACTCAAAAACATCCCTAACATCCGTTGATCGAACCAACCGTGACGCCAGTGACAATCACCGCCGGTGGCGGCAATGAGCAACACCAAAAAGCAGCAACATTCACCCAAGACTTCTCCCCAACTCTGCACAAACCCCGCCGCTTCCCAACCTTGTGCGTCATCGTGTCCACGTATGGATTCGATCGGTCGATGTGCTTCAGCGGTTTGCCGACACCAGGCAAATTATCGAAGTCACCGTCGTGCATGCTCTTCAGAATCATGTCCTCTACCAGGCGCTCCATGGCGCTTCTGTTGGTGAAGAAACAAAACGACGGAAGAATTAGGCGGAATAACTGCTGTTGTCAGGGCTCTTGGAACGCTGGGAAACTACGATGACGAATTTGACTAAAACGAAATCCACTTTTTGAGTCAAAAAAAGTTCCTCTTTGCCTCGTTTTCCACCGCCGCGCATACTCGCGCTCGTCGGTCGTCTGTTTCACCAGTTCACTGACCTGGAGCAAAACAAAACTCCGCGCGGCTGAATGTGGAAAAAACGTGCCCGCATTAGAACGCACGCGTCAACCAATCAGCTGATTGCCTATAACTTAGTGTTCGACTGTACAGTATGAGACTGTTGTAAACCACGATCGTACATTGTCAGCTTGCAGCATTTTGCGATACCGATAGTCGCCCGCGCCACTGAACGCCCGGCTGAATCGGTGCTGCGTGTACTGGCGCTCGCGCTGCGACGGGCTGCCCGAACCATGGCCTTCGTATTCGAGGTACTGAGTGGTTGGCGAAAACATGCTCGCAAAATGTTCTCGAATGAACTGCTTGAGCACTTTGTGTAATCATGCCAGAAGCAGAAGAACGCGTACTGTTGCCGTGTATTTTCAACAAGCTACAAACGAACACACTGGCACACGGTGTCTGCGTGTGTTTGCCAATGCCAATCGGCTGGTGTGTTTGTTTGCGAACACTGAATCAGTCCTGATGACTTGCGTACAAAACCGAACAAAAGAAACTAAAAAATAAACAACCTGAAAAAAAACAGCATCGCTAACAAACGGAGAAGGTAGTGAGCGTGGTATAAAAAGGACAAAAATCTTCGCCAACAATCAATCAACCAATCAACGGCCAACTTCAAAACATGGCCAACCGCACCACGAGCACCACACCTGTCTGTGCTGCGGCGCCGTGTGCCTGATGTCGAACTGGCGTGCAAACTCGTCCATCTCCAGCGCGTCGGCGTTGCCGTAGTCCTGGCGAATGATGAAATCGTACGCGGCGCGCAGTTGCTGGAACTTCGCAGCGTCCGCCGTCTGGCCGCCCGTGTCCGGGTGGTACCTGAAATGAAATGGTTGTGCTGACCGTGGGAACCATGCATTTAACTTGAGATCACGCTTCGGCTTGGGTGTAGTAGGCTCAGTCTAACGTTTAGGGAACAGAAATAACGTTGGCCAAATAATAAGACCAATGAAACTCGTTGAAATCCGTTAGCGAGCGTTTGCTTCACTTTTTTATTGTGAAATACAGTCTACCCCAGTGTTATATCACATAGCATGCCAACCGTCATCACAACTAGTGCAAGCACTGTTTCTTGTGGGTTCGCCCGGTAAGCGAAAAACCGCAGGGCAAGCCCAGGCTCGTCAGTACAAGGTCCAAGCACATAGTAACAAAAAAATGACGACCAGTCCAGCACAAACGAATGGGGGTATATCGGCAATATCGTTCTCCCCAACCCTCCTAGGGTTGAAAAGGTAAAAATACCGGTTTTTTACCAGTAAAAAAACGCGTTTTATTACGCGTTTTTTACGGAGGCTAAAAATGGGGTCCTAAAAAACGGCAAAACAACCAGGTATTTTTCCCGTTTTTTCCCGGTTTTTTTCAATTTTTGACGTGAAATTTTTTCATTGTGTTTCCTTTGTTTTGGTCATAGTTTTGCACTTAATGGTACCAACATCAAGTGTACCCGACCCTGACCCGACGAAAACAAGAACCTGCGGGCAACACAGAAAAGCAGTATTTTGTTTTCTTGTTTTTCGTGTGCTTGTGTATGCGCTGAGTCCTGAGTGAAAAATTCGGATTTCCTTTTTGTATCCTAACTGGGTGATGACTTTGGCTTTTGCCTTTCTTTCGTCATGGGAGCGGACCACCAAGCCAAACACCCTTTCCCTATCGAGGCAGCTTCAGCATCAGAGTCTGAATCGACAATGGCCGTTGATGAAGTGCACGACAAAATGATTGATGAAGATGCGAATGAAGTCAGTGATGAGGAGCTGGATGACCTGTTGAACAAAGTAATCGAAACAAAAAATGATGAGCCCGGTATTCAGCAGCGCTAAAACCGCTCTGGTTCTTTTTTCTTTGACATATGAATCTCTGTCCATGCCACTACCTGTGCGACGGTGTGTAGGAACACGGTGAAGATGCCGCAAAATAGGTGAATCTGCCGCAAATTTTACTTGCGGCATCTGCACCACGTTTCACCACACCGTCGCACGGTTCTGGTCCGTACACATCCATACATGTCTTTCTTTGTATGCAGCTTTAAAAAGTGGTACTGTGATTGATTGAGCTCGTGACCAGATTTCCGGTTGTGATTGCGACCATACCAAAGAATAAACATACATATGCCTTGGTCAATTGTTCGAAGCTGTATTTTATTGAATTTCATGTTCAAAAGCCTGTCAGAATCATGGTTTCTGTTACATTGGCAAAAAACACACTTGTGGGTTGTGTTTTGTCACGAAAGACTAACTTCAACAACTCGTAACTTGTTGTACGAGTCTTCGTACCATTGGTTTTCAACAATTCTCACCAAATGATACTCCGTTTTTTACCGGTAAAAAAACGGTAAAAATACCGTTTTTTTACCGCGATTTGAAAAATACGTTTTTTTCAACCCTAAACCCTCCTGCTCTAGAGCAACTATCCCAACCGTAATAACTATGCCAACGGCTACGACATCAAGAATCATGATCAATCAGAAGAATAAAAAAGAAAAGCAAAAACACACACACACAAAACTGGCAATAACAAACCGTTTCGCCAATGACAAATACTGCGATTTAAGCTGCTCCTTGGAGCATTCTGGCGAACAATGCAACGTTTTGTACGCGTGCGCCAACCGATGACTGTCGACAATGATGTTCACGGACGTTGAACTGCTTGCTCTTTTTTCTCCTCCAACGGATCGACCACAGCGGTGTTGTCGGCAAAGAGGTAGAATTTTGCGACACAGCAAAAATGAATATGATGACACTACTGCTGTTGTTGGAACTTGACTGGCATGCATTGTCGACGACGACCAACGACGCTATCCTATTTTAGTTTATCTTTGAATTTTGAAAAAATAATGTAGCAAAAATATTTTAGTGTAACAACGATGAATGAATAATACAATATCCTACAATTTAGTGCATCAACATAAATATGAACCGTAGGCCGTCCTAGTTTAGTGTATCAACATATATTTTTTTCATTAATTTCAAAATTTAAACCCCCGACGGCCGACGACAGTTGTTCCAGAGCCGAGGGGTTGGGGGGGTAGAGATGTAAGGGTCAAAAATTTTTTTTTTAATTTAAAAAAAAGTAAAAAAATGAGCATTTTTTAAATTTTTTTTATTAAAAATTTTTGAATTTTTTTCTTTAATGTGCCCTGAAAATGCCGTTTTTGGCATAATTTTTCGAAAGTTCAACAAAAATTTTCTTTGACTTTACCTTGTCACTTAGTCTTCAACGCTGCAGGTGGTATTCTGGATTGATTTATCGACTGTTTTCAGCCTTGGTGAGTGATGATCGACTCGCGCATTGAAGTACTTGAGCGTCGCAAAGGCTAGTTCAACAAATTCCGATGTCGCTAAGGTGAGATAGAAGCAGAGAACTAGGGTTGTTAAAAAAAACAAAAATCGTCATTTTTGTTTGAAAAAAAAATTAAAAAAAAATAAATTTCAAAAATCAAAGTTGTGCTAAATCAATCAGGGAGTCCGAAGAACCACATATGATATGCAAGCGCCTCCCGAATGACTCCCATATGACGGAACTTTGCAGATTTTGTTTTGGTGACCACAATTACCCCTTTTCCAAACCGTCACCATGCCTCTTCTTGTGTTTTGACCTCCAAAACGTCACTAATTGTCGCCAGCTAAACTAATGCTGAAGTGAAGACAAACATACCGCCTTGAAATTCGATCAATTCTTCTGATGGTGTTGCGACGACACGACACGAAGCAGCAAGCAACTAGACAACGTAGCGCTTGCAAACGGAGCAGCGAGCACAATCGGACGCTCTGCGAGGCGAATCGTCACCTTATCTGCATCGGAAATGGTAGGCCAAGCTTTGGGACGCTCAAAAACTTCATCGCAGATGTTGTCGTAGCCTAAAATCAGTCGGTAAAACGGCCCAAAATCGACTGCTAAAGGTTTTACGAGGTATAATCAAAGAAAATTTTTGTTGAACTTTCGAAAAATTTTGCCAAAATTGAGGTTCTCAGAGCATATTAGAGGAAAATTTTTCGAATTAAAAAAAAAATCGGCATTTTTGTTTTTTTAATCACTTTAAAAAAAAAAATTTTCATTTTTGTTTAACAACCCTACAGAGAACTCACATTTACGCATCGTTTTTCAGGATCTCGAAAGGTGGAAATTGCACTGTCTGCCACTGCATGCGTAACTTCGTTGGTTGCTCGTTGCTGTTTCGCCTCGTGTCGTCAGCATGATCACACCGGTTTGTTGTTAAACTTGTTTCCGTGTTATTTGAGGTGAATTGAGAGGCAAAACACGAGACGTGATGTCGTCGGTGGGAAAATGGGGTCGCCGAAACCAAGTCTGAAATTTTCACCCTCCTCCCATATGAGTGGGGGTCATATGGTAAGTCGGTGGCTCCTCAGGTGGTGATATTCGGACTCCCTGAAAAATTCTGAACAACTTTCATTTTAAAAAAATTAAAAAAAAAATTTTTTTTTAAAGAAAAAAAATAGAAATTTTTTTTTCTTGACATCTCTAGGGGGGTAGTTGTTAAAAAAAAACAAAAATCGCCATTTTTGTTTCGTGAAGCTTCATAAGTCACGGAATGGGAATGAGAGAATGTGAAATCCGAAATCCAATAAGACAAAACCCAGCCCACTTGCACCAATTCACGCTGACGTATGTTCAATTGCGGCTCTCTAATTGCGACCTGAAGAGTTGCAGCCCGCTCATTGCGGCCCGTTCGATTGCGACCCGGAGAATTCGGGCTCGGACAATTCCGGCCTGGCGAATGTTTCACGAGCAGCAACAGCAAATCACCTGTGCCGTTTTTCGTGATTTTCAATGAATCCAAAATCAAACAAATCACGGCAAAACAGTTTTTCCAAAAACTCACGTTTCCGAAGAGCCGAAGCGAAATGGAGAAACTAAAGTGACCAACAAGATCTAATGGTCCACTCCCTCGCCCTCCAGGGCCGAGGGTAAATTGGGCCCGGGGCGGTATCCTAATAGTCTAAACGGGATCATGATCATCGCATCGCACGTACCGTACCGTTGGCTGAGTGCAGTACCGAAGACGAGGGGGGGGGGGTGGGGGGGGGACGCGACACCCACCCCCCAAAACCTGACACTGGACCATCCACACCCCCCCCTCGAAATTTGCTAGACACCCCCCCCCACCCCCCCCCTAGATGGACCTAAGTAACAGTGACACCCCCCAAAAATTTTCTCTGACCACCCAAAAATCATGAATTTTTGCTCAAAAATCATGATTTTTTGTCTTTAAAGTCCATAATATAAGCTAAATATATGATAACTTGACATTCTTCATTGTAATTTCAAAGATTTTGCAGCAAAATTTAGCGTTTTTCCTTCAAAATTTAAGCGAAAAAATCTCATGGGTGGGGTGGGGGGTGTGCACCCCCCCCCCAGAAAATTTTCTACAATAGTGCACCCCCCCCCCCATGGCCCACGCCTGGGGGGGTGTCACTGTACCATGACTGACACCCCCCCACTGAAAAATTTTCGGCACCCCCCCCCCACGTGACGACACCCCCCCCTCGAAAATTTGCTTTCGCCTTCGGTACTGGCTGAGTGCAGATCCAGCACGCTCCGCACTCCTGAACATAGACATATGTACCATAACGATTACAAACGGAACAAACAAAACAACAAAATCAACAGAAACGAGACAAAAAAAAGGAAAAACTGATTGATATTCACTTTTCTGCTGTTTTGCAGATTCAGTTTTTCTGCCGCTCCGCTATGATAGTGGATTAGAATAGGAACAGCATTTCATTTTTTAAACGTCATTCATCAATCACATTCACAGCGAATGCGACATGTTTTCTGATCTGGCATCTGACATCGTTTGTTTGTTTTGCGTGGTGGAAGTTATGTGAATGTGTTGATGTAAACTGGCCGTGAGGCTTACAAATAAACATGATTGATTGATGATTGGTCAACGTCGCGTCGCAAGCAACGCCACGGACAGTACTGTTTTTATGTTTTCGTTCCACATGTTTTTGCTCGATTTTGCTGAATTCTTTTTTGAGAGTTTTTGCCGTGTCATGACGACCTCAAACGTACGAACGATGATGAAGGTTTGCGGAGCTGAACACTTTCTGACAAACGTGTCGCAGTCCACCTTGTCAGTCCATGTCGCAACCTTGCTCTCGGACGGCTCAATCAAGCTCAATCTGGTTTGTTACACTGCAAAGCAACGGATTGAATTGAGTGAGTGTTTGCGTGTGGTCGTGTGAGTTCGATTGTCTGCATTATTAGTGCGATCCGATAGCAAGTGTGTCGCTGTGGCGTCCACCGAACAGGGTGTCATCCTCCATCGTGTGGTGGGCATGCAGCTGCAGCAATGTCAGTGCCCCGTGCTGGCGCGTGTCGTGCGTCGTCCAGCCAATCATTGAACATCAGCGCCGCCAGCAACGAGCCCGGCGCAAGCTCTTCGTCGTCGCACGTCAGCACGAAACCCGAGCCGCTTCATTCAAGTCAACGATAAAAAGTGGAGAGCTTTGCGACCGCCATGAAACTCTCGCGGCCGGGCGTCTGTCTACGGGGTCAAGTGTTCAAGGATCCGTCGTTCACTGACGCCTGCTGGCAGCTCTGCTTGTATCCCGGTGGCAAACGCGACGAAAACATCAACAACGTCTCGTTGTTCTTGAAATGACAGAGAATCAGCAGCGAGTTGTCGTTGCGCATCGCATTGAGCTGATGACTGATCCGAACAAGGTTGGCTTAAATTTGCGCCGCTTTTAGCTGAACATCAGTTTCATTCAATGCGTCCACCATCCACATGACACCAACTCTGTCTTTGGGTTTCCAACCAAGCAATCTTGGTTACGTTTACAGCACGTAGGTTCATTAAGTATTGCCATAAGCAGGGATGTTTGTCTGCGTAAGAGAAGCAATGACTGGTGATGTCACGTGAGTTTCAGGCACGTTGCGTCGCTGAGCGTCTCACTGCGAGCGCGGTGTCGCCGACGGACATGTTGCAACTGCCACGCTCGTTCGTTGACGCGTTTGCCCGTCTGCTCGACGAAGGCATGCTTGCTGACTGTGTGCTCACGGTCGCCAAGTGCAATCGCAAGTTTCAGGTTGCTCTTTTCATTTGTCTTCTTTTCTGTGCTGTCAAACGTTTCACTTTCACTGCATTTCCATTTATAAACTCATGAGCTTCCATGTAGGTGCACAAAGCAGTGCTGGCCAGTCGATCGGAAGTGTTCCGTGCGATGTTCGCTTACAGCAGCTGCATCGAGGCATCCGAAAGTAAAGTGCTCATCGAGGATTACACTGCCGATGCGGCGCAACACTTCTTGTACTGGTGTGTTCTTTGGCACTGTCTACTTTACCAGGGTTGGCACTGTTGTGTGTGGTGTTATTGTTCATTGGGGCTGTAAGTAGGGTTGGCATGGGAAAAATACCGTTTTTCCCAGAGCAAAAATTGGTGCCTTGAAAAACGGGAAAAATACCGCGCGCGTATTTTCCGCTTTTTTTCAATTTCGGACTGAGTTTTTTGTATCATTTTGTCACTCGTTTCGCAACTTAACACGTGTATTGTGCTAGCTGTACACACAAAACGTTTCAGATCGGTCTGGTCTGTTTCAGATAAGGAAGCGTGTACAATGTCACGCGTCCCCGTGTGCCCCTTCGTTTTTTGTTGGTTATTTTGTTTGTGCTGACTGACTGGCGTTTTTCTGTTTTGCCCGATCCTCCCCTCTTTTCCACACTTCGGTGCCATTCGATTCAGCGTAGCAGCTTATGCTGCTCAATCCGCTTATCTTGTCGGTTCCGTTCCAATACTGAGCTGAAATTTGAAGCGCAACCATGCCAAGGAAAGAACAAGACATTATGCGAAATCAGTTCGTCAAAACCAACGCACCCGTCTGCAATGAAACTATGTACGTTTCTCCGATGTTCACTGTCCAGCGCCGGAATCAGATCCGAAAAACGTTCAATGTTCTCTGCCAGCATTCCCAAAATTCCGACTGGCACTCAAAATTGTATTTCTTTTACGAAACGATTACTGATTTGTTTTCTTTTTGATCTGAACTGAGTCTGAATCCGGGGTTTCAATTGATTATTGCAGCAATTTGGGTTCGTCAATTATGACCAAAGACTATCCAGTGAAAATGCTGCGTTTTTTTTTCTGTGTAATTCGTGGAATTTTAACGATTGGGCAAAAGATGATGTTCGATTTATTGCTGACCTTTTGGGTTTTCAAGCCCAAATAGAATTTATTTTATTTGTTGGTGCACGATATTTGGAACAAAGCATGCTGAAAGCTGGTGACAATGAAAGCCGGTTTGTGTGCTTGCAGGCAGTTTAACGGGCGACGAAAGCGACTTGACGGAGCTGCTCGGTCTGGCCGAGAAATACGCGTTGCTCGATCTGAAGTCTGCGTGTCAGGACCGTCTCGTGACGCAGCTGTCCACCGAGAGCGTGTGGCACCTGCTGGCGCACGCCGATCTGTACAATGCGAGCACGTTGCGTGCCGTGTCGATCGACTATTGTGGATTTATTCAAACGTGTCCGGACAAAAATGACGTCATTTGCTTTAAAAACGTTCGTTTGTCAAAGTACAGGCACTAAAATGTCAGTTTGGTGTGACTGATTCGACATTCATCATTTGTTTACGGGAAGAAATCGGCTACACGAAAAGTCTGGTTTGCTGTGAACGGCAAGCGCATGTTTGGCAGCACATGACGTCATTCCAGTGGGACACGTTTAAAAAATAGGTCATACATCCAGCAACATCGCAAGGACCTCCTGCTGTCCGACGAATGGACACAGCTGAAGAATCACAAGCCGCATCTCGCGAGCGACGTCCTGGAACAAATGGTGCATCTCGATGTCAGTGCTCGTGCCGCTGATCAGCCGCCCACGAAACGCCGACGCTGCCACGCCGTGCTGATGCGTCTCGCTTCATGCCCACTGTCTGATGCTGCATTTGCTTTTGGTTCTTTTACTTTCTAACACTGTCTTGCAGTTTTTGCAGTTTTTGTTTACTTTTTGTTATTGTGAAATGTTTTTTTTGTTTTTTGTTAGCCTTATCGGCGCCGTCACTGCGGCCGCTTGTGCTTGATGAGCTGAGCTGAGAAACGGAGCTGAGTTCAGCTCTGATCCCAATTTCCGGGTTGCCGCATTCGAACATTAGCCAAATCGCAGGCGCCCTGCTTTGCTTGATATCTGCACATTTTTGGAAACATCTTTTTGGCACATCAGCTATTTTTTGTTGATAGGGTTTTATGAAACGCTTTTTTATTCAGTGAATTTTTGCGATGTTCATCAAATTGCAAATCGTGATTCATTTGCCAATTTGCTAACACAGTGGATTCTGATTTTCTGGGAATTCCGAAAAACTTGATCGTGATTTTCACAATTATCTGGCTGTGATTGTTTGATTAAAATTCGTCAAATAAAAGTGGTCATGCTTGATTGATTCTATTCTGCCTGATTCTATCCAGCATTTGTGCAACGTTAGTCGCAATCTGTGAAACTAAGGTGGTTTTTTGTTCGAAGATTTCGAGTTTTGGTCCCGTTCTGTTGCAAAACAAAGGTATGCTGAGGCAAATCCATGAGTCAATCTGCAGCTTGTGCAAGCAATCCGCGCACTGTTGTGGCATTGTCATCATTGTCACAATCATATTTTCAGTTTCGTCAAGCGCAAAGTCTTTGCAAAACAGGAAGTCAAGTCTGAACGCGACCAATGTCAGCTTGAGTGGAAGGCGACGTTCGTCGGCGTCGTTGAATAAAATGTGTGTTGGCGGTTCGTATGTTGCGACGACGTCTTCGTTGGCCTAATTTCTTTCTTTTCGTCGTTCACTGACAAATACAAATCGCCATTGTTTCAATGAAAGCGTTGTTTTCATATTACAAAAAAAAGAAATTTCGGAATGGTTCACAAGGGTTACGGTAGTTTAGACTAATAGGCCAACCGGTTCGGGGCAGTATTGCCCGTTTCCGCCGGAGTTTGGTATTAATACCTTAGGGTTTCCGGAACCGGCGCGCGAACAAATAATAAAAAAAAATAATTTTATTGAGTTCGACTGTAGAACGACTAATAAACTGCTGGGAGTTGGGAGGATTGCCTTTTTTCGCATTCCACAATCAACTAACGCAATCGCAGATTTTAAAATGATTGCAAAAAAGAAAATAAACTTCAGCCAAATCTAATCCCAAAACTAAGCAAAGTTGTTGTAGGTCTCCTAAGTCAACTCTGCAGGTGGTATTCTGGATCGATTTATCGACTTTTTTTAGCCTTGGTGAGACATGGTCGACTCGTGTCGTCAGTCGTCGTCAGTTCCATCACACCGGTGAGTTGCTTGTAGGGTTGTTAAAAAAAACAAAAATCGTCATTTTTGTTTTTTTTTTAATTTTTTTTTTAAATTTCAAAAATCAAAGTTGTGCTAAATCAATCAGGGAGTCCGAAGAACCACATATGATATGCAAGCGCCTCCCGAATGACTCCCGTATGGCGGAACTTTGCAGATTTTGTTTTGGTGACCTCAATTACCCCTTTTCCAAACCGTTACCTCTTCTTGTGTTTTGACCTCCAAAACGTCACTAATTGTCCCCAGCTAAACTAATGCTAAAGTGAAGACAAACATACCGCCTTGAAATTCGATCAATTCTTCTGATGGTGTCGCGACGACACGACACGAAGCAGCAAGCAACCAGACAACGTAGCGCTTGCAAACGGAGCAGCGAGCACAATCGGACGCTCTGCGAGGCGAATCGTCACCTTATCTGCATCGGAAATGGTAGGCCAAGCTTTGGGACGCTCAAAAACTTCATCGCAGATGTTGTCGTAGCTTAAAATCAGTCGGTAAAACGGCCCAAAATCGACTGCTAAAGGTTTTACGAGGTATAATCAAAGAAAATTTTTGTTGAACTTTCGAAAAATTTTGCCAAAATTGAGGTTTTCAGAGCAGTACCGTGGGCCCAAAACAATTTTCGAAGGGGGGGGGGTGCCCGGTTTTAGGGGGGGTGGCACGGGGCCCCCCACCCCCCCCACCCGACGGTCTCTGGTGCTCTGTGGGGGGTGTACCCCCCCTCCACCCCCCCTCGCCCACGGTACTGTTTCAGAGCATACGTATTAGAGGAAAATTTTTTGAATTTTTTTTTTAAATCGGCATTTTTGTTTTTTTAATCACTTTTAAAAAAAATTTCATTTTTGTTTAACAACCCTAGAGATGTAAGGGTCAAAAAAAAATTTTTTTTTATTTTTTAAAAAAAAAGTTAAAAAAATGAGCATTTTTTTAATTAAAAATTCTTGAAATTTTTTTTTAATGTGCCCTGAAAATGCCGTTTTTGGCATAATTTTTCGAAAGTTCAACAAAAATTTTCTTTGACTTTACCTTGTCACTTAGTCTTCAACGCTGCAGGTGGTATTCTGGATTGATTTATCGACTGTTTTTAGCCTTGGTGAGTGATGATCGACTCGCGCATTGAAGTACTTGAGCGTCGCAAAGGCTAGTTCAACAAATTCCGATGCCGCTAAGGTGAGATAGAAGCAGAGAACTCACATTTACGCATCGTTTTTCAGGATCTCGAAAGGTCGAAATTGCACTGTCTGCCACTGCAAGCGTAACTTCGTTGGTTGCTCGTTGCTGTTTCGCCTCGTGTCGTCAGCATGATCACACCGGTTTGTTGTTGAACTTGTTTCCGTGTTATTTGAGGTAAATTGAGAGGCAAAACACGAGACGTGATGTCGTCGGTGGGAAAATGGGGTCGCCGAAACCAAGTCTGAAATTTTCACCCAAATTCACCCCCAGGTGATATTCGGACTCCCTAAAAAATTCTGAACAACTTTCATTTTAAAAAAAAATTTAAAAAAAATTTTTTTTAAAGAAAAAAATAGAAATTTTTTTTTCTTGACATCTCTAAACAACCCTAGTTGCTTGTTTGTTATTTGAGGGAAATTGAGAGACAAAAGACGAGGCACGATGTCGTCGGTGGAAAAATGGGATCGCCGAAGCCAAATCTGAAATTTTCACCCTCCTCCCATATGAGTGGGGGTCATATGGTAAGTCGGTTGGTTCTCAGACAATGATATTCGGACTCCCTGAAAAATTCTGAACAACTTTGTTTTCGCAAAGCTTCATTATGATATGCACCTGCCCCGCATCCGCATTGCTCATTGCTCATGATCACAGGGAACTCAAACTTCATGATGTAATAGATTTAGAAGATTTACTGTTAATGCAGTCCCTTGAAAACGCATCCACCAGTGCAATCCGACAGTGTCTATTTGTGTTAATTCAGCTGATGCGATAAATGCAAAAGCTTTCTATTAACGTTGCATTAACAGTCAAAGATGCACATTTATAAAAATTATTTACGATGATTTAAATGCGCTTGACAAATACGTTGATGCGCATTTTGTGCATCTATTAGATCTATCATTATCAGGTTACGGTAGTTTTGCGTCGTCTTTTTTGTGAAATCGCATCTTCCAAATCAACAGCATCAATTGAATCATATTCCGTTTATTAACAATTTTTAACCGTTTATGATACTTCATTTAAAAACATTAATTGTTGTTTGATACAATAGATGTAGTTGATTTGCCAAAAAGTACGTAAATTTGCAGCCCATCAGCAATTATTTTTTTGTGTTAACACGTGTCTGACCGTCGTGATGAATTGCATGCTGTCATTACACAGCTGATATACTGTAAAATGCGGTTAAAATACATCTTCTTCGTGAAGATGCGTTATTTAGCAAAACGTAAAATCTGTTGTTTTAACATAGACATCTTCACGTTTGAGAACGTATCTATTTCATCATCCATTATGTCTTTATTTCTGATACACGCAAAATAAATGGCGCAATGCCAGATGTCTAAGCTGTAAAATGCAATAGATGCAAAACGAGCGTCTTTCACTTGTTTTTGGCATCTTGTTAATATATTGGAAGAAGTGTCAGATTGACTTGTTAACATACCGTTAACAGAAATAGACACTGTCGGATTGCACTGGTGGATGCGTTTTCAAGGGAATGCATTAACAGCAAATCTTCTAAATCTATTACATCATGAAGTTTGAGTTCCCTGTGGATCCACTGGCGCGTCTGCACACGCTCCGCACTCAACATGAACTCGTTCAAAACGCAGTTATTTTCATTCTTGCTTTCTTAAAATGGCTTGGCTTAGGTTAGGATTAGGTTAGGAACAGGTTTTGGTTAAGATTAGGCTTAGGTTTGGTTTTTAGGTTTAGGTCCGTTTTAGCAATGTCCGAGAACATCCAATTGTGGAGCGTGAGTTAACTGGAGCGTAATATCATAAAACGTGCCAACCCTTTGTTTTAAAAAAAAATTAAAAAAAATTTTAAAAAAATTAGGGATTTTTTTGACATCTCTAGTTAAGACCCGTTTAAGCAATGATCGACGTTCCAGAGCTGGGTGGTTGGGGGGGGGCATGGAAAACGGTATTTTTCTCAGACCAAAAATTGGTGCCTTGAAAAAACGGGAAAAACGTTTTTGAGTTGTTGTAGGTTCCTAATCCTAAACCTAATCCTAATCCTAAGCCAAGCCTTTTTGATAAGGTGAAAATGATCAATTTAGTTTTTGCATTATTTTCTTTCCTGTATTATGGAGGAGAAGCACCGGAACTGCAGATGCAGCTGTTTTAATAATGACGCATTACGTTTCTGCCCACAAGATTAACGTTTCAAAATCGGTCTGAAACAAGGAGGCATGTACATTTTATGCGTGCTTGTGCCATTCTCCTTTCCTTGTTTTTATTATTGCTCATTGTGTTTTGTGCGACTAGACCTAATTGACGTTTTTCATTCTTGCTCGATTTTCTCATCTTTTCCACAGTTTGGTGTCATTCAGTTCAGTGTAGTTTTTGCTGCTCAATCCCTTTATCTTGTCGGTTCCATTCCAGAACTGAGCTGACAGTAATGTTCGAACATTAATCCGCTGAGCAACGCCTACGCGAGCGACGTACGCAGCAAAATCAACAGCGACTACGTCCGGTGCGGCTGTTAAGTGTGGCGACAACCGTCTAACCACACGAGCCAAGTTCCTCCGCGTGACGGTGCGCGACACCACGTGAACCATAGTGCGCAACGTTCACCAACGAATGACGGCAACAATGGACGGCAGGACAGTGAGGAAGCTGACGGGGCTTACTCTAACCCAACGGCCTTCTTCAGAGCCTCCTGTAGGCGTCCTTCGGGGCATCCCACAGGGAACAGCACCCTGCAGTGGAACTGTGCCTTGCCTGACCCGCAAACACCTGAAAATTGCGGCGTACAACTGCCGTGCGCTAACGTCGGACATACAGCAGAGGTCCGTTGCGGAGGACGCAAATGAGCACCGAATAGACATCACGTCCATCAGCGAAACACGGCTACCAACAACATTCGAACAGGTGACCGACCTGCGCGGCGAATGCAGTTTCAGACTGATAACATTCAATAACAATGACAACACTAATCACCACTCTGACGTTGGCTTTCCTCATCAGTGAGCACGCTGAAAGGGGCGGCCATCATTCCAGTCAGAGACATGGTGCCTTAAAAAACGGGACACCAAATTTTATAACACATGCATGAAATTTCAGTAGCTTGTGTAGTGTACAGTATAGATGGTATGAATAATTCATTCGTCAAACATTGAGTTTGAATAATGAATGACGAATGAGTAATATATTAATCAAATAGTATTACTCACGTAATTTTTCAAATTATTCATTATTCACATGAATAATTTGCCAATAGTAAATGATTAATGAATAATGAACGATTGTTCGTTGACTTTTACCTGCCACCCTGTATTTTTACCCTAACACATTAATGTTTTAGTTATCGAATTAGGTGCAAATCATCAATGGCGGAGAGGATCAAGTGCAAATCACCATTTTAAACAAATCAACACTGATAAAAGTAAACAAAACGTTTAATTATAACCAAAGGCCCTAACGTCTGCTTTCCTAATCGGTTCAGGATAAAACTAATTGGCGACAGTTGTTAGGTGTACAGGTATAACATATCCAAATTTCAGTTCAAACGGATAAACGGTGCAGAAGATATAGCCATTTAACCGTTGCTTGTCGTGTGTGCACGCAGATAAACACAACAACAACAGAGAGAAACATAACACCGTCTCTTGTGACTTACGCGTGAGGGGTGCATAATTGCTCACATACGTATGTGTGTATGCCACATACAAAACAACCCCCTCGCATGATTTCCTTTCATTTTGTGTTTGTTGATTTTTCGATTTTCTGAAAAAAATGGCTGTATCTCGAGTTATATAAGACCAAATTGAACGATTCTTTCACTTTTCCAAACTAAAATGCACTCAGGATTTCAAAAAATGTGTTGAATTTTGCACAGCTATTACGAATTTGCGAATAATGTATAAAACAAGTAGTGCAATATGCAGGTTTCTGGTGGTCCATGGTTGAAATGCGGAAAAAACATGATACAATTTTGACTTACTGCATAAACAAACAAAACAAATCAACCGCGAGTTCATTTTTAGTTTCAGAAGGTTGTCTTGGTGCACCACCTGTGTAAATTTACAATCAGATTTCAGTACCTTCCTGTCAGTGTACATGTTTTTGTATCATGTCATGAGGTATCACAAAATGCGAGGTTGGTGTGGTCAATCAAGGTGTGTTCTGAGCACACAACTTTTGCAACTTGTGCAACTTGTTTTAAACAAATTCAATCTTTTTGTTTGCATTATTCATTCGTCATTAATAGTACTATTTGAATAATGGGCCCATTACTCATTATTCAAAATAGTATTATTCAAATAATTTAAAAACCCCATTATTCATTCGTCAACTAAAGAATAATCAACCAATAGTATACCATCTATAGTGTACAGTAGCTGTCTCATGTTGTTAGCTCAGCCAACAAAAAAGCTAACAATCATACAGTATGGCCGATTAAACATGGCAGCTTTTTTCAGGGTGCAAGGAGCGCGCGAAATTTGAATCAATGAAAACAAGATGTTCAGAAACCCAATTGCGTGTCAAATTTTACATGTTTCTCAAAATTAAACGGTACAATTCGTGCTATTCTGTTCATTATTGTTCCCTTTGCACACTCGATTGGCGGAAGAATGCCATATTTATTCGGCAATACCGTAGTTAGTGAGTCCCGCCCCGCCCCGCTTTTGCACATTGATTTCTGAAAAACTTTTTAGGCACGTGCATGGCACTGGAATGCTGGAAACAAGCGACCAACGGCAAGGATCATTCATTGCCGCATGTGTCACATCTAATCCTGTCATTCCAGTCAATGCTCCAAGTTCAGTTTATGTGTTTGCGCGATACGAATACCGTAATGCTAATTTCCCGGTTAGAAGTACACGTACCCTCTCTTCACGAGAAACAAAAGCTTGACCTTGTCAGAACAGAAGCGTTTGATAAGAACGATAATACGGTGAAGTGTGTTTTGTATATAAGGCCTCCCCATCCCCAAAAACTGTCCGGGAATCAAAAATTAATAAATTTTAGAATTGATCAAAACTCCACGTACTCACGTTTATATTGGATCTGAGTTTATAAAGGACCTTTTTGTTTTGATCTATCAGATATTTTTCTCCAAAAAACCGTTGGATACGTTTTTAAAGGGAATAAAAGCGAAATACATGAGCATACAATCTTTATTTTTAATGGCTCAAACACACATTTTGGCATTGCTTGGATTTTAGCATCGTACGCGGTATGAACTTTGCCACGCATTTTGGAACATTATTATAAATGTATTTGCGAATATTTTTCAGCGTGTATGCAAGCAACATTTAGTACACGTCTAGTACACTACACATTTAATCACACCGACTACCTAGTCAGGGAACAACGCGGTATGCTTCTACCTGGCGAACACGCAAAACAGCAAAAACTTCCTGTGTTCATGATGCAGTAATTTACCTAAATTACAGTGAAGTAAATTACTGTGAAGTTACAGTGACACTTTGAGTGCCGTATTATTGCTTTTGTCATCATAGCAACCAACACTTGACACAAATCGTTCAATAGTCATGCGCTAAAAGCCACGGACACTATGACGGCTTCCCCGGGTAATAGGAACGCAACTGGAATGAATTAGTCTCCAAAATATCATAACTTGATTCCAACACGGAAGTGCACGTTGTTGCTTCATCGCATTGACGGTGCTGTTGTTGGACAACCAGTATCCACATGTCTAATTCATTTCAGGTTAGGTTAGCTACCATGGGCAGCATCGCACTATAGTAGGCACATTGATTACACTATCTGGTCCCACTTACCTCCCACCACTCAAAAAAATTTAGCGCCCTGCACGGCCGAAAAGGTAACCTGAGCAGCTACCGTACCTGGACTATCCCGTAAACTACAGTATGGCCGAATAAATAAGGCAGTCTCATTCAAGGCGACATTAGTGGCAGACTAGGAGTTGCCTTTCTCAAAAACGCTAAGTTGTTCGCCAATCGAGTGTGCAATGTATAACGAATGAATAGAATAGCACATATAACGTTGATTAATTTTAAGAAACATGTCAAATTTCAAACAGATTTTGGTTTCTGAGCGTATGTTTTCTTTCATTCAAATTTCGCGCGTCCTTGCCCCCTGAAAAAAACTGCCATGTTCAATTGGCCGTACCGTACAGTATGGCCGAATAAATATTGTAAGGCTCTCCTAGTCTTCTCAATCAAGGTGAGACCAGTTACAGACTAGGAGTTGTGCTTTTTAAGAACGCCGGAACTTTTTCTCAATCTTGTCCGTCTGTGCAAGGGATAAAAAAGGAACAGCACGAAAAACCAATTAATTAAAAAAAACATTTCAAACTTGACAGGCAATTGGGTTTCTGATATTCTGAATCTGAACGTCTTTTTTCTTTCATTAAAATTTGGCGCGCTCCTTGACCCTCAAAAATTAAGCTTGTTTGATCGGCCATCAAAACTGTACTGAATGGCCAAGTAAACATGGCAGTTTTTCAGGGTGCAAGGAGCGCGCGAAATTCGAATGAAAGAAAAAAGACGTTCAGAAACCCAGTTGTGTGTCAAAGTTGACGTGTTTTTTAAACTACATTGTAATTGGTTCTTCGTGCTATTCTGTTCATTCTTTCTCCCTTGCACACACGATTGGGAGTTATCTTGGCTTTCTTAAAAAGACTCCTAGTCCGCAACTGATCTCGCTTTGATAGAGAATACAAGGACTGCCTTATTTATTCGGCCATACTGTACAACTTAGGTGATTTGCTCGGTGTATGCATGCATTCTAGCAGACTGTGAGTTTTACTGATGCTTGACGTAAAAAACGAGGCGAATTAAAATTCTGTCCCCTGTATCGCATGACAGAAGGGAATTTTAAAGAAAACGACGGTTCCACGCGATCGAATAAACCAACAATATTATTTTAGTGCGTTGTTTGGACGACATACGGAACTTTATGTCGTGAACACGAAACACTCTGGCCATTGCCGCTATACAACATGTTAAACAGAAATAAACATTCTTTGCAACTATCATACGTAGCTTTGTTCATCTCAACATTGATTCCACGGCCGATCACTGGCCAAGGTGTTGTTTTTATGTTTAAATTTCATTCGTTTTGAACTAAAGGAAAGTCTTACATATAAGAGACGTCGTTATGTAGACGAGCAAATTTTAAAACGTTTAAAAAGTAAACTTTCTGATATAAAATATAAAAAAGATATTCTGATGTCGATCACTAATTAGGTGTTGCCTTGCTCATGCATAACTGCTCTGCCATTTCTCCAGGCACGGAGGTTTGGTGTAACGGATTGTCACAGAGTCACTTTATGTTCCATGGCCGTTGTTTCGTTTACGATGCCACTCCATCTTACACCCAAGCGTCGGCGAAAGCAGCCTGCGAAGCACTCAGGGCTGACGGCCATCTGGCAATTATAAACTCGTGGCAACTGCACACGTTCATTGTGAACACCGTACGTTTTAAAGTCATAACATTTGCATTAGGTAACACAATTAGCACTTTAGCACTTCTAGTTCAACTAGCCATTGACTGATGTAAGGCCCGCGTGAACATTTTGTACAGTCTGTGCTTGTTTAGATCAAACTCAAAATATTAAATTACCGTAAAGTACAGTGTACGTAACTCCAAGGACGCGTCGTTCTGACAATTAAAACAAACTTTTAGCCCGTTTTCAACACGTTTTCGACGAAAACGATTGCAAGCCTGTGTTATGGTCTCTCTCTCAACCGTCGAAACCGTGTTGAAAAAAGTTTTACCCGAATGAAATACCCCACAAAAATTTGAAAATATGTGGTGAGGGTGATTTTTGAAAGTTTCGAAAAAAACTGAATTTGTTAGTTTTCCGCCTTGGAACACTTCCCCCAAGGGGAAGTGTCCTCCTATAAACAAGTAGGCCGTTTTGCACAAGTTCACGGTATTTTCAGTTCACCAGCGTACCCAGCGCGATGATGTTTCTTTGGGTATCTGGAGGGAGACCGGACGCGCCTACATCGTCCGGCCAACCACACGATGATGAGGGCTGGTATTTCGACTACAAAGGAGAATTCTACGGTCCTTGGCCAACGATTGAACAAGGTACGCCACCGCTACACCGTTCGCATTCTAAAACCAATCAAGACTACGGTGACAGAGCTTTCTGAATTGTTACTTTGTTTTTCTATTTTGCAGGTTGGCTGAAGCGTTGGATGCATTCTGGTCCTGGTAGCACTGTGGTCATGCCGAATGGTCCAACGGGTGCGCAGGCAATACGGCTCTTCCATTTCCACAGCCAATCTGCCACCTCGTTTGGTTTCGATGACGAGCCGGCGACAAATAATAACGGATACATGTGCGAATTTCGTTAGTCCATCAGACGTTAAAGTTCAGAATCTTACATACACAATGCATTACAAGTCAACTGAATTGCCCGAAATTCCATTCAATTCCAGTTTTATTTCTAATTAAACTGAATTTTTGAACTCAACTCACATCAATAAATTCAATGAAAAAATGTGATTCAGTTCCATTCTGATTCAGGCGACACCATCCGAAACTATCGTCAGGTTCTTTCAATGAGCAATCGACGTTTGGAGAACGGCACGATCTGGAACGGAACACAGGCGACTAACATCCGCTGCGGCATACAGTGCTCCGCCAATTGGGTGTGTGCGAGTTTCGGTTATCATGCGACCAGCAATGAGTGCCGCTTGTACATCGCCGACCACACAGATGATCCGTTGCTCTTTGAGGCGGCTGCTGGCTTCGAGTGGTATGAGAGCATTGCATGAGACGCGTGGAAATGAAATGAAAATCAGCATTTATTGGTAACTACCTGTTTGGAAGAAAAGAACTTCTAAATGAAAACATGGGACGTGACATCACGGGCATACCCGCGCGACGGTGTGGGGTACCGATGTGCGCAGCCCGAAAAGAACAAACGTTGCCAGCTTTGCTTCATTGTACCGGCTGCCTTGCAAACAGCCCTCAAAATGGTGCAGAGCTCTCAAAATTGTGCACAGCCCTCAAAGTGCTGCACAGCCCTCAAACTGGTGTCGCCCAAATGCCAGCGCAAAAATTTCTTGCGGGCTGCCCAATCCAGTGGGTACTTGGTCAACTATGCCACTGGAAAAGGGCCGCATCTTTGCCACTATAACTGCTAATAATCGCAACTTTGCCACTAGGGTGTTGAAATTTACAGCACTGAAATAAATTGTTTGTAACAAGCAATGAAGTGTCGAATAGGTAAATACTAAATAGAAATAAGAAGAAGGTCCCACTCCCACCTGCGCTCATCCGATTCCGATTCAGTGCACACCGGTTTTGAGGGCTGCGCACATTGGTATTAGATATGTACTGTACTAACATCGTCGCACGAGTATGATCATGATGAGTATTGATATCGAGAAAAACAATCAACCGTATTTAAATATGTATACTTTGAAGAAGTCGATGAGCATTTTACCAATATTTTGGGATAAAAAAATTAAACACAAAAAATGTGTAGCTTAGTTCTATAAGTGATTCAAATTCCACGGTTTGACATGCAACCAGTGGGCTGTACGAGCCTACGAGCCATTTACTTTTGTTATGTTTTTGGGCACCCTGTATAATGGTTTTGTTCTCGTCGGAACACCTTATTGATGTCGAATGTTTTTGGGATTCATTTTTTTCAGCTTTACATTCATGTGCAACTGTATGTGTTAATATTGATTTCGTTAAATTGATTTGATTTTTGATATGTATGACCTATTTATTTAAACGTGTCCCAATGAAATGACGTCATGTGCCGCCAAACATGCGCTTGCCGTTCACAGCAAACCAGACTTTTCGTTAAGCCGACTTCTTCCCGTAAACAAACGGTGAATGTCGAATCAGTCACACCAAACTGACATTTTAGTGCCTGTACTTTGATAAACGGGCGTTTTTAAAGCAAATGACGTCATTTTAGTTCGGACACGTTTGAATAAATCCACAATACCATGCTGTATCAGTATGTCTACAAATGATTTTTTGATGCACAGTTTTTCGCGATCCGTCATTCCGATCAAATCGCTTGCGATGATGAACCGAGAATCAAAAAGTTTTCCGATTTTCAACAGGTTTGAAATTGAAATCACAAAAGTGGATAACTTTTCATTTTTCGTCGTGTCCAACTGTGACTTCACGTCAGCGAAGTAATGTGAAGAAATACGATCTCGATTGTTCATTAACTGGGAAACAGTGTGTCACGGCACGGCACGTCACGTCACGTCACGTCTCATTATATTAGAGCAAAAAAACAACAATCAGGCACGTCACGTTATCATTAGAACACGTGCTCGTGTATACACGCATTACATGACATGCGGTGACATGACGTGCCGGATGTAATATACACGTCGCGCATGAATTGGCCTTAAGTGGGAGGAACCTTCATGCAAGTCGGTATTCGTTGAATAAAATTTTGCAATCGATGTGTTTGTTATTTCAATTGTGAGTGTATTCCACAGGGACAAAAAAATATTCACTCAAAATATTCAACAAAAAACTGTGGGTCGCGGAATTCGGCGTCATCCAACCCGGAAAACAAGTTTAACAATCAGATTTTCAACAAATGTCGTGAATGAAAAAATAAGTACGTGCTCACACCATTTTGTTCGGGTTACCATACCAGTGGTTGGTTGGTGAACATCATTGTTTAGTTAGTAAACTGCATTTTCACTGAGACGTGCTTCATGGATGCAGCTAATCATGCTGGGGTCCAAAGTTTTGTCACCATTTGCTCTGATACTGCACACTATTAGTCTGCAAAAGGTCATAGAAAAACAAAATGTTTTTTTCCAGAATTTTCAGCGAAAAGACTGTGTCTAAAAACGTTTATTTGAAAAACACGCGGTGTGTGTCACCCACCTGTGTCTCACGGCAAATGTACTATCGCGGCCCAGGAGATCGCGGCCCGGAGTATCGCGGCCGAAGCATCGCGGCCTGAAAGATCGCGGCCTGGACGATCGCGGCCTGAACGATCGCGGCCCGGACGATCGCGGCCTGGGACGATCGCGGCCTGGGACGATCGCGGCCTGGGATGATCGCGGCCCGGGACGATCGCGGCCTGGGACGATCGCGGCCTGGGACGATCGCGGCCTGGGACGATCGCGGCCTGGGACGATCGCGGCCTGGGACGATCGCGGCCTGGGACGATCGCGGCCTGGGACGATCGCGGCCTGGACGATCGCGGCCTGGGACGATCGCGGCCTGGGACGATCGCGGCCTGGGACGATCGCGGCGTTTTCATAACCTTGTCATATATCCAGATCAGACTGGCAATTTACATGTGGCAGTCACCGTGCATTGCGTATGTATATGAAACTGTGCTACTCAAACAAAGCTATTCGCATTTATTTCAAAACTAAATTATTGTTAATATTATTTGTTGTTCATGTTCGGTTGTTGTTTGTAGCAAGTTTGACGGGTTACCCATCTATCTATTTAATTTCAACATTTTGACCGCCCTCCCCCAAAGTCACATGCACACCCGCGCCTCCCATCTTAAAAATTTGCAGCTGTCTATGTGGAAAATTTGCTCCAGCTATCAATATCGCCCCCAACGACAATCATCTCCCATGTGAGTGACCCATGTAAATAGAGTTGTTAAAAAATAAAAATCGTCATTTTTGTTTTCTTAAAGAAAAATATAAAAACATGAAAATCAAAGTTGGTCTAAATCAATCAGGGAGTCCGAAGAATCACATCTGACGAGCAAGCGCCTTTCGAATGACTCATGTAAGGCGGAACTTATCAGATTTTGTTTTGGTGACCTCATTTACAAATGTACCCATTTTCCAAACCGTTACCATCATGCCTCTTCTAGTGTTTTGACCCTCAAAACGCAACTAATTATCCCCAGTTCAAATGAAAGAAATCTTACCGGCTTGAAATTCGATCAATTATGATGACGACGCCACACGACACGAAATAGCAAGCAGACAAAGTACAGCTGTAGCGCATGCAAACAGTGCAGCTCGGACGCTCAGAATTCAGATTGTGAGGCGAATTGTCACCTTATCTGCATCGGAAATGGTAAGACAAGCTTTGCGCCGCTCAAAAACTTCTGTACAAAAGTTGTTCAAGCCTAAAATCAATTGGTAAAACGGTCCAAAATCGACTGCTGGTGGTTTACAAGGTAATATCATAAAACAATTTGTTAAACTTTTGAAAAATTGTGCCAAAAATGAGGTTTTCAGAGTGTATTGGAGAAAAATCTTTCGATTTTTTAAATCGACATTTTTGTTTTTTATTTAATTTTTTTTTAAATTTCAATTTTTGTTTAACAATTCTACGTGTGAGTGACTCAACCCGACCCGACAGCTCTCATGTGAATGACTACAGGGTGTTTCAGAAGTAGTGGGTAGGTGTTTGACGCGTTATTTCTCGACTTGTGTTAACCCATATTGAATGAAATTTTAGTCAGTTGATCAAGAAAGTTCACCTTAGATTTGTGCAAAATTTAAGAAAAATTCATTAACCTGCCCGCGAATGACATAGCAAAACACAAAAAAAACATTGATTTCAGCACGCAACTGGGGGTTTGGCACCGGGTTAAACATTACCTTGTATGCGGCCGAATCGTGTTGCATGAATGAATACGAGATCTTTTTTAATCCGATTTGTTTGTTGTAGTTTTTTTATATTTGCCGGTTTTTAAAACGTGGTAGACATTTTTTATGCTAGAGAAGGCGGTTTTGGCTGTGACGGACAGGTGCAAGCGATGCATTGAGGCTCACTTTGAGCAATTTAATTGAGTTGACACTGTTGCCGTTGTTGTTGATGTTTGCTGTTATCGCCATACACATTTCGAAGTTTTCTTTTGAATGCTGTCCTTTGTTGACCGGTGGTATCGCGTGATCTGGTATTTTCTGGTCCATTTTTGAAACTTTTGTTTTGCTCTGTCATTCGTGCGCAGGTGAATAAATTTCTTTGAAATTTAGCACAAATCTTAGTTGAGCCTTCCTGAACAATATTTCATTCAATAGGGTTCAACACAACTCGAGAAATAACGCGTCAAACACCTACCCACTACTTCTGAAACACCCTGTAGAGACGAATCGAAGGTACCTGGCAAGGCAGGAATGAATGAGAATGATGGGTCGTTTCAATCTTCACGCCATAGCTTGGCGACGTAATTTGTTTTGGCAATAAATCTGAAAATGGAATTTGCAGCGCATTTAATTTTATTGATCTGCGTGCTTATTATTAAATAAAACAAAAATTGCATGGGTGCTGCTCTGCTAAAAACAGAGCGTGCTAAAAACTAAGCCTAAGCCTAAGCCAGGCCGCGATCGTCCCAGGCCGCGATCGTCCCAGGCCGCGATCATCCCAGGCCGCGAACGTCCCAGGCCGCGATCATCCCAGGCCGCGATCGTCCCAGGCCGCGATCGTCCCAGGCCGCGATCATCCCAGGCCGCGATCATCCCAGGCCGCGATCATCCCAGGCCGCGATCGTCCCAGGCCGCGATCGTCCAGGCCGCGATCGTTCAGGCCGCGAGAGTCCAGGCCGCGATCTGTCCGCCCGCGATACGTCCGCCGCGAGGCTTCGGCCGCGATCGTCTTCAATGTTGGCCGCGATCTCCCCCCCACCACCACCAAATTAATTTCAAAAACCCCCTTTTTAAATAAAAGAATTTTTCCTTTAATTTTGTTTTTTTTCATTTACTTCAATTTTTTTTTTTCAAATCCGGGGTCCTTTTCAATTTCCATTTTTTTGGTTTTCATGTATTTTTTTTTAATTTGAACAACGGATATCGTAAAAATTTTAATTCGGTCTCAAAGTTTGGTGCTCTGAGAAACCGAAAAGGAACAGGGATCTTTTCTCGTGGATAAATGTTTCTAAAATACACTGAGACTGAAAAAGTGCCAAAATCCAAGCCAAAATGGATTTCATGCCGAAGTTTTATGCCATGCCAAAAAAATTTGAAGTACATAGTAGTAAAAAACCAATGAAGTGTTTTGCAATTTTTAAAAATTTGGAATGTTTTTGGCATGTAATGCCAAAAAAAAAAATTATTATTCTCATTGCGATCCAGCAATGTTTCGGCTAATTTGATACTCAATTAACCGTGTCAGCAAGTCGCAGAATCCAATCATTTACGTGCGTAATTGGGAAGTCAAGGGAAATCCGAAACCACACAAAGTGTGCATAGAAATGGCAACTTTGAAAGTATTGTGGAATACTAATAAAATAACAACGCATGTGTGGCGAGGAAGGATCAGTAAAAGCTTTCTTTTTAAACTGAAAACTTTTTCCGATAAGTTATCGTTTGAGTTCTCTAAACATTGTCATTGTTGCCAGAACTAGCCAAAACTCGTCAACTTCAAATATACTGCACTGCACGGATGTAAAATCAACTGAAAAATTTATATTTGACTTTGATGATCAGAGTATTCTTTAGCTGGTCGTCATTTCCACTAGGAGCAGTGTCAGTGGTTGCAACTGTGTTGAGCTACGCTCCGAACAGCCTTTTCGCAACGTATGTGACAACTTTTTTCTCCCCACCGTATGTTTTGCCAAGAAACTCGGTGTCTAAACACACATAACGTTTTTACTGGCACATACATGAAAATCCTTGGAGATTTCTGATCTGCTTTGATGTTCAAATATATTTATTTCTGCAAACATACATTATGTGAAACGAATGATGCGTACATGAATACAGGGTGGCGCAGAAATGAATAGAAATACACGTAATGTTCGCTGTTGGTCATCATGCATTGACCGAAAAAAACTGATCATAAGCAAACACTTCCGAAGGGAAAACATGTCCGACGTGTGCACATCATAATGTTTGTTTGTTTTGTTATTTTAAATTATGTTCTTATGTTTCGTTGTTTTTTTGCTGCGTTGGTTTATTGTCACTTGCGACATTTAGTTTTTTACGATTACCGCATTATGAGTTTTCTTAGGTTCGGCGACTCAATGCGCGTGCAGACGTCGAAAGGAAACTAGTTTCAATAATTTTTTTCGTGGCAATTCAAATGAGCCTGAGTGACGTAGCCCTGTTTAGGGCACTCGGATCATTTTGCTGATACCTTGTATTGAATCCGCGTCATGCATGAAACTGTTTCAGTGTTTATCATTATTTTTAAGTTCTGCCACTGAATGCGTTTGCAGGCGTAGTAAGGAAACCAGTGTCAACCCTTATGTGGCAATTCAAAGCAGCCTAAGTTACCCGGCCCTATTCAGGGAACTCGGGTCAACACAACAATTTAAAATTCTCGCGTCGTACATGCAACTGCTCAGTGATTACCGTAAAGTCTTGCATATAAGGTCTCCTTATATAAATTTGAAAATCAAAAATTTCTGAAAAAAGGTGGAATTTTGTGTGACAGCCTTATAAGTGGGAAGAGGTCTTATAAAACGAACATTGGGGATTCCGGGCCTTATAAACGGGATAGGATTTCGACCAAGTCAAATTTTTGATTTTTTTTGGTTTCCCGCCGTGTGACACTCCGCCCATTTTTGGGTGGGGGTCTTATAAGTGGGAGGAACCTTATATGCAAGACTTTACGGTACATGCGTGCGCGCCAGAACTAAAATAAAACATAATACATTGTTAAAAACTTTTTAAATTAAAAATTTCACTAAACGTATTGTTTTTGCATAGAATTTCACTGTTGTGTTAAAAACCACGTGCCACCACTACTGTTTAAAAAAGAAATGACTAGCGTAGAGAATAAAAGGTTTTTTGGGTGGAGCCCATCGCACCGGCCGTTGCGAATAAAGCTGAGATGACCACTGGAACTGACCCTTTTGGCCAGTAAGAGCCTGTGTTCCTTTCAACATGTGACTCGACAAAGTCAGACTTTTACTTTTGCGCCACCCTGTACAGAAGCAAATCACGCACGCATGATCTCGTTAAAGTGGCCTGACTTTCTGGCTTAAGAAGAATATGGCCTTTTTTGGCGTCGCTGGTGTTTTCTTCTTTTTGGAAGATATACCGCCATAGTTTACCGCTTACATGGCTCATCATACAGGAAACTTTGTTGGTACAAAATGTGCGACACAAGGAAATAAAGTTCAAAACTGCGTAGGACATGTTTGTTCGACAACACGACAATTGTACGTTTTATGCAACAGTTTATAGTTTCGGTGGCTTCCTTCCCTGACTTGTGGCGTTGTTTTTACAATGTATTTCAACGTTTCTGGCTCTCCTGCAAAAAAAGTCCAGAAAAAAAATCAAAACAAGGAAGGATACAAGTGTGTGTGCGTACGTGCAATTACATTGTACCATTCGGTATTACCAATTTTTTAGGTTCTGAGTTTGCAGACCTGGAAAAGAAAACTATCAGACACTAGTTTCAAACTTTATGGGGCAATTCAAAATTGATAATAAAGTCAACCGGCCTTATTAAGGGGACTCGGATCACTTTAGCAGTTTTGAATACCCGCACGCATGAAACGGTTTACCTGTCTATGCGCGCTGCATTTCTAGTCTCGGGTCCAAAAGAAAAGATCATAAATAAATTCTCTGGTTCCATGTATCTCGTGTCTTTTCCGATCGTTTGAAACTTTTCCAAGTACCAACACACGTTTGTATTTTTGTTAGTGTGACCCGCAACAGAAGCTTGTTTTCTCAATGCATTCACAATAAAAAACGCGCAGCGTTTTCTGGACGTGACCAGCCGACATCCGCGCACCGGAACACACAAACCGAAAAGGGAAATAAGCTGCGGGGAGACGTTTTTTCTCCTTTCGGTGCGGCCTTTACCATATTTTGTCACACATTATGTACAAGTGTATGTATAGTGTCGAAGCACACGGGATGTGCATGTAATTGAATTTTACATAGTTTATCGAGAAAAAAAGCATTTCATTTGCCAACACGTATAACAACGACATCAACGCAACAGCACAACTTTTTTTGGTGCTACTTTTATCATGTCATGTAAGCGGGTCCTGACACGATCTCCATGTAGCCGCAGAACAGACACACGGTCACTCGAGGGTCGGCAATACAAAAGAAAGTGGTGATTTTCACAGATGTTTTTGGATTAGCATTCCAGTCGTAGAGGTTCGCATTGCATTGTTGTTCTATGCAAGAATTCTACTCTCATTTTTGAATTTGATTTGCAAATGAAAACTTTTCAAAAAGAAGAAAATTTGGTTTTTTGGTTTTGACAAAAGATGGTTTGGGGGCACGGTATACGGTACAGAAATTGCAATCAAAGTTGCAAGCGTTTATGCACACCATGTTTCGCTTCAAACTTTTGCTTCAAATTAGATAATTTCGTGTCTTGTCACTGGCAGTGGGTGTCTCATGTCATAAATAAGATTTGCATCGCCTCAATTTTATATGTTCAGTTTCTAATGTCGTAAAGTTTTCCACTGTTCGTTTCTTTTTTTATGTCTCACAATAATTTTGATTTTTTAAAATTGGCTTTGGTGCTAGCGTGCTGATTGGTGGTGCATGCATTTTCCAGCCAATCAGTAGTCGGCATTTGAGGTAGATCACGGATTGATTGAACGCATTGTTACTTGTTTTGGTTCCCCACGAGTGAAAAACAGTTCCGCACAATTTTTCAGGATTATTACCCAAAAAAGTATGACCGTGTGAAATTCAATCGAACAATTCTTGGACAAGCAGAAAAACCACATAACAATTGACACGAAAATGAGGAGCCAATATCGTCGTTATAATCGACAGCCGAGAAATGTGTCAAATCATTCGAAGTGGTTCGGGCTTGTGTCGCAAGGTTTGGGTTTCGGTAGTTTTTTGTTGTTGCTTCACTTGGTTTCCTTTTCGGATGTCGTAAGTCGTCTGTTCATTGTGTGCTTGGTAAAACACTCATACATCAAATAAAAAAGTCTCTGAAGTGGTGTCCTAAGTACTGTCCGCCGCGGTGTCCTGCCTCGCACTTTGTGCCGGACCTAAAAGTAGCTCAAAAATCTTTCTTTTTTGTTTTCAAACTAATGGATGTTGAGTGGTGGTGATGGTGAATATTCTGTTCAAAAACGAATGGACCAGTAAAACTGCTGAGTGCTCGTTTCAACCAGAATTGATTTGAATGTATTGCACAACAATCAATGGTGAGTAGCTAAACCAAACGGATTCTTATTAGCCTTTTCATTTCAGGACATTGTACAGGACACACCGCTCTGAACACCGCGGTGGACAGGACAGTAGGAGTAGGACACCACTTCGGATACTTTTATTTAGCTTGCTGGCGTTTTGAAAGCATTAAAAACAGGCCTGATGAAAATTTTTACAAAACATGCAAACAGTTTCGAAATTTTTTGAAAAACTTTATGCAATATAATGTAATCTGCATTTCTGGTAGCTGCATTTCTGTAGGCTTTTCTGTGTCAATTTACTGAAACCGGTATGCATGAACAATTCTGCGTGTAAAAAAGCTATAATGCAGGCTATTCTTTGGTTCGGGCGTTCCCAGGCCATATGATAAATTTTAATCCATTCTGGCCTGCATGCAACTTAGCCCAGGAATAACGTCAGCCCGGAGAGCCTGGCGGCGTTTTTGCGGTCCAAATTGCGCTCGTTGGTTGAAAGTTGTCAAATAAAAATTTCCGTCTCAAACTCATCATGCCACAAATATCCCTTTAAATTTCGCCCCTAAAAACGTTCCATTTGCATCAACGTTATACATGTACAAGTACGATCATCATTCGCTGCTCAGTTTTATTTGAATTTAAAGCGATGAAAAGTGTAGATAAAGCAACAAGTATGCACATGGCAGCAATGAAACAAAAGGAGTGAACGGAAACGATAAGCGCCATCTCTCAAGTGGAAATAAATAGAAATAAATAAAAAAAATGCCTTTTTTGTTGCTATAAAAGAATGAACCCACTGCAAAAAGTAATCGCCGTAAAGCCGCAACAGTCACACAGTCAGAATTGACTTTGTTGAACAGAACAACTTTCCTATACCGTACACCGTCGTATTCTGAATTGCTGTTTGTCTTATATCCCGCATATTCAGTTTCAAAATTTTTATCATTGAAGTACAGTGTAGTCATGAAATAATGGCACACAATTATGAAAAAATGCACACCACAGGGAAACAAAGTTGTCATTCACATGCCAAATACAATTATGCTCGAACTGGCTTGTGACCACGCATATATGCGCAGAAACGATGTTCAACGCCAGTTTTTGCGATGTGGGCGGCGAACTGCCGTTGCGAGGGCTGGACACTGTTTTGCGGTTTCGCCCGTTAAAGCTAAAACAAGCCGCCAGACCGTACAGTCTCAAAAAAAAAACCTGTTTCGTGCTGCCAATGAGACCGTGCGGTCCGGTCGAACTTGTCGAACTGAACTGAAGAGCCCGGGGTCACCGGGGTCTTCGCATACCGGTCGAGAAACCAGCAAACACAGTGTCCAGCACTCGTGGTGTCAGTCCGCAGCGCATAATAAAAAAAACTGACGCCAAAACACATTTGTTCTAACTTATTTTATTAGGATGTTGGTTGACCACAATGATGGCTACATTTTTGTTTCATCCCAAAGTGTTCAAAACCATCGTTTCTCCCTGAATAAACTTGACTCGACTGCTAGTCCAAACTCCAGAAAAGAAACTCCACTACACCGTTCAAAAAATCGAACCGAAACAGCTTTATATATATTATATTCGCCGTTATATGTGTAATTTTGATTGCTTAAAAAATCTCTTTTCCGCAGATTTCTCGACGTCACATTTCTCCATTTATCAATTCAGGCTTAAAACAGTTTTTTCCATTTTCTGTGGTAAGTGAGCTTTAACTGTGAAACGTTTAGCAAACTTTTGAAACTTGAGCAATGCAAGTTGAAAAAAGACATTTCAGTGCAATCAAATCATACCGACTTCTAGCCGGATATTTTTCTAAACCTCTAATATTTGTTCTTGGTAGTCAAAAACTTTGCCAAAAGAACGAAAAACGTGACTAGAGTGCTAACATAGTGTAATGATACATGAAGCGATAATGATCTTGTCAAAATTCGAGATCTTTTTTGTGCAGGCACACGCACATAAAAGCTACGGTCGTTGGTTGAAAATGCTTCTGTTTTTCGCATTCGCAATGGAAAAAAGCACCGGGGCAAATGGTACACGCGATCGCAAAAATGCTACAGCTTTTTTGACAAAAGTTTCGCTACAACAATGGCGGCTGAACTGGCAGATTTTGCTTAGGCCGTTTTTGATGCTAGCAAGATTTTTGTTAGGGTGTACGCTATGGTCGTGCCTATCGCAGGACTTGTTTGGGTGCCTATGGCAGGATTTGTTGGGATCGTGCCCATGACGGGACTTGTTATGATCGTGCCTATGGCAGGATTTGTTGGGATCGTGCCCATGACGGGACTTGTTATGATCGTGCCTATGGCAGGATTTGTTGGGGTCGTGTTTACGGCAGCACTTATTAGGGTCGTGCCTATGGCAGGACTTTTTTTATTCAGGCCCGTGTGTGACATGACTTATTTGAAGACTTTCTTGTTTGAACCGATCCTAACGCAATACAGAGTAGTCTGGTTTTTTTGCTACAAAAAATGCTGCAGCTTTTTCCACTCCCCGGTGCTAAGCGCCCAAAAAATCCCAAGGGGGTTTAGCACTTTGGAAAGTGCGAAGAATTGCTCGATGCGTGGTTGTTTTTCGTGCATCGGTTTGATATGAGCGCGTGTTTTTGAAGATGGCGTGCATTGAAAAAATTGATCAAAAGTTTGTATATGCGTGTTTGTTTCTCTTGGAACTAATTCGGGGTTTACCACACGTGTTCATTTTGTTTCTCATGTCTCATCTGTGTGTTGCATATGAAAGAACTTTCGCTGTTCTATTTCTCATCTACTGCATCGGCCGGTCAGATGCGAAACAGATCGGAGTGTTAAATCTTTGAAAAGTCCGAAATCAAGAACATCTTTTATTTTTCAATTTCCATATCCACCTTTTGTAGCGGCGACATTGGAAAAAAATGCGCGGATCGCGAAAACATGTTTGCCAGATAAATAGACAGCAGAAAAGAAAAATTTTATACACACGCCACCATTATTTTGTTTTCTGATCAGTTTTTTTCCGGTGCTTCCAAAAGAGCGCGCTGCATGGTCGCCCTTTATCGACTTTTATTCATGTTTGCGTTTGTTGGCTATTTGTTTCAGCGAAAAAGCGTGCGCGTTTTTTTCAAAAAAGGCTTCTGAATGCCACTCGACTCGGCATGAAGCGCTGGGAGTTATTAGCTGGTGTTAAAAGCTTCCAACGCGGTTTGTTTTTTCAAAACCATATCGCTTCTTATATCGTGGTTTGTATCGTCTAGAGGAAGATCTATCAGGGATTTCATTCATTTTTCTCTTTTTGGCTTCTTTGTGTTCGGTTTTTTTCATTTCTTTACGCGTTTCGTATTTTCTTTTACAGTTTTTGATTTTCTTCTAAAAAGAAAAGGAACAAAGCTGCGAATGGTGCTAAACTGTTTTTAACCTTGAAAAAAATGCTGAAACTGCCATAGTGAAAAGTTATTTTGGCCAAAACTTGTTTGATTCCGATCCATGCGTCTAATCTTGCGTGGACACTGGGCAAAACTATGAAAATGCCATCCGTTCGGAAAAACGAAGCGTCTGCTCGTGGTAAAAACACATTTTAAAACAAGGATTTTCCAAGATTTTTTATACTTTTAATGAACTTTCCATTTTTTTCAGTTCAACTTCAACACGGCCGCCCACAGACCATACTCGCAAGCAGCAGTCAACAAAGTCTCAGGTGATTGAAAAACGCATTTTGGTGATTTTCATAAAAAACGCTTTTTTGCAGGCTTTTTTGCACTAATTTTGGTTCCGTCCTCAATTGCACCATTCGCGTGTCTATTTTCCACGCTCAAACTGGTGTGGCACCAAGAAAACGAAGTTTTTTTGGTGAAGCTTTGATCAAATTATTTATCGCTCGGGATACATGATCCTTTTTTGGGAAAAGACATTGTGGACAGATCTACCTGTTGGTGTCTGTCGGCGCTGACGAGCGAAAGAGAGGACACACCGGGGTATGCGTTCATGTTGTTGTTGTTGCGTTCATATAACCGCTCACTGGGCGACACCGCAAACAGCGCGTTATTACAGACAGAAATCCAATAGCTTTTGCAGACGTTCAAAAAATGCCGAAAACCATTCCAAAATTTACCCATTCCAAGAGCCGTTCAAGAACTCAATTCATGTCTATTTTTATTCCAAAACTCAAACTGTAGAAAACTCAGTCACTGCAACTGCAATAACTAAACAAACTGTGCCCAAACATTTTTTTGGCACGTGTCATGAAATTTTGGCATGGGAGGAATGTTGGAATGGATTTTGGCAGAGATTTCGTGAGCGAACTTGAAGCGTGTTGTGGCAGTGAGCACTGAAATCGGCGAAGCAAAATTGAAGCACTTAATCAATGTTCAAGCATTTTGTGTAACAAACGAGTGCAATTTACAGTTATGGCACGTGGCCTTCAGTCGAACACGAGTCCACTGGAGGTCGACGCGCGGCACTGATGGTTTACCCTGGCAACGAGCTGAACGGCATCGCTGCAGTGGCCGTGCAACGGTTGGTGGTGACTTTCATTACTTTTCGTGTGCTGTTCAGCAAAATCTTGCGAGTTCGTGCGTGTTCATTGGAGTGTTTCGAGCGTTCGTGTGAGTTTGTGCGGTTCATGCAAGCTCATTGGTGTTCATCATGAGTGTGTAGATGTGAGCTTGTCCTTGTTTTGATGCGTGTTTCAGCGTGTTTATGCGAGTTGGTGTTTGTTTCTATGCGAGTTGATTTTGGTTTACACAGCGAGTTTCCGCGTGTTTATGCAAGTTGATGTTGGTTTTCCTGGAAGCTTCGGGGCTTTCGTGCGAGTTTCTCATGAGTGCGTATAAGTGTTCAGCGAGTTTATGCGAGTTTGTGTTTGTTTATAAGCAACTCCAAGTCTACGACGTTTCTGATAGGCGTGCAAGATTGTTGGAGTTCACGTGAGTTGGTGAGTGTGATGTGCGAAGTCATTACTGTAGTGTGCTACGACAACACGTCCTTTAGTTGTTTACGACGCTGTTCACTTCATGGTCTTTGTTTATTGTTTTTTTTTGGTGCAAACATCGTAAATAAACACTGTCACCGTCGTAACGGTCTAGCGAATCTCTGGAATAAAAGAGTAAATAAACAGTCAAAAGTTATCCCAGAAAAGAACTTCGCCAACTGGAGAGCTGCCAACTTCGCCTGTAAAATAGATGAATAAGCATTATTATTTTGGCACAGCATGAATTGAGCCAAATGAGCGGCCATTTTTTCGTTTCATCTTTTTAATCCACTGACGAGGTAGCCAAGAATGCATGTGCAATCCAGTGAGGTATAATTTTTCGTCGACGTTAAACAGTCTAACGTCATAAATTTTTAAACACGGCTCATCTTATGAGCTCTCGGCTACATCCGGAAGAAAGGAAAACCAACGTTGGATTCGTTAAAAGGAAGAATGGTCGAGTCAAAAATCATACGGGCACGACGACACGATATTGGAAATGCAGAGACTTATATAGACAAGGCTTTATTTTTTTAGAAATGTATGCTGTTTGAACTGGAGACCGCAAGAATTTGAATTCATAGTCTGAACACAACGTACTGTACGTACATTTATGAGACGACCATATAAATTGCACACTTTTCGTTTTTGAGTCATAGGCATATAGTATCAGATGTCCTGTTCGATATTTGAATTCGAAATGTTATGAAAAGCCGAGTATTTTTAGTCCTGAAAACAAATTTCGTTCTTCCAAAAGTTTGTTACTGGGTTCACTACTGTTCCTTGAAAGTTCTCCAGTATAATTTTGGGTGTGTGATATTATTCCGATAGGCCAACGCAATATTGTTCTTCAAAGTCAGATAACGCTGGAAACTCAGTTTGAAGTGCTTTGCTTTTTGAAGAACATTGCTGCACATGAAGCTATCAAAAGTCCGCCTTTTTTGCGCGCGCATGTGTGCTTTTTTTCTGCGGTTGCCCTGTTTGCGTGTCGTGGCAGTTTTGCTTGACTTTGACGAACAGCGCGCTTTCTGGACTCAATCTTACTCCAAATATCCTCCGTCTAGCACTCGTTTTCTCGCTCACAATTTTGGCATGTCTGCTTGCTTTTTTTGCAAAAATTTTCTTGGTAAAATTTTTCGAATTACAATTTTCTGAAAAGTTTCTGAGATTAAAATGTCGACGACTGACAATGGGAATTTCTGGCGCTTGCTGTCATCTGACGTTAAAAACGTCAGGGACTAAATGACTTTTACCATTTTTGCGATTGTAATTCCAAAATGTACGGAATGGCCGAGTAAACACGGTAGTTTTTTTCAGGGTGTACAACTCCTAGTCTGCGACTGATCCCGCCTTGAAGTACTGCCTTTTTTATTCGGCCATACTGTATTTTAAACTGTTTTAAAATTACAAACTGATAAATACCGTATCTTTGTTTAAACCAGTCAAATATTTCGCAGAATACAGAGCTCGAGGAAAAAGAAGTAACGGAATGGGAGTTGCCAATGTATGAACAAATATGTATGTGCTTTTACACGTATTATAAACGGCCAGTTTGGGATACGGAATATTATTTTGTACGCAGACATCCACTCCACTATTTTCTAAAAATTAAATAAAAATGCTAGATAATGTATCCTTCCTTACCCGTACTATTTGAACGTTTGTTATTTGCGAAACCTGGCGCTGAAACATAAGGAGGAACACAAGTGCTCACGAGACAGTACACCGCTAATTGCTTGTATGTTCGTTCACGAGCTATGCGATCACGCAATCATGTTTTAGTGACGACACCTACCTAGGCGGCTACAATAGTCAATAAAGTGCTTCATCTGAAGAACTGAACCTTATGTATGTAGCAGTATTGAAAGCAGCTCGCAGATGTTTTCATTTGCTTTGCGATATTCTTCTTTTGAGCACACCAAGCAATTTTAGCAGCAGTTGAAATTGTATTGACAATTGACACATTCCATCGCAAAACCCACCAAAGGTAAGGTACTACACAATGGAACTCTAAAAGACGTCAAGCACGTAAACTTGTGACAATTTCTTTTAAAACCAATCGAAAGTTTTACAAAACGCACACGTTTTCAACTTGACCGCATTTTTCACAGAAAATGCTTAAAAAAAGTAAGCAAAAAAGTCTGAAACTTCACGACCTTACCGGTATGCTTGATAGGGTCCGTCTGTTATGTTTTTTTACCGGGACAATGAAAAGAGTCGACAGTCGCTTATAGCAAAGAATGTAACAAATCGTTTTGATTGAACATATGTATGCTCCATATGTATGATCGCTATTTCCTGTAACTAGATTGCCTTTGCCTTTCCACTGAGTTTTATTTTGAAACGTGTTTATGAAGTGCCTTTCCAACTTCACCTGCTTTTGGTGGGCTTGTTCATATGGTAAAAGCAAATTCCGTTTTTATACAAATGTATAGACAGAGACAAATTACACATGCAATAAACATACAGTATACCGTAGGTATTATAATTTTTTTAGGTTCTGCGACTCAATGCGAGTGCAGACGTAGAAAAGAAACTAGTTTTAATTCAATCTTCATGTGGCAATTCAAAATCGCCCACTTGACTCGGCCCTGTTTAGGGGACTCGGATCATTTTGCCAATTTTGAATTTCCGCGTCATGCATGAAACTGTTTACCTGGTATGTGCGCATGAATCTCGGGACCATAATAAAAGATCATACATGTACAGCTGCTACATGTGCATTATACTCAAGAAAAAGTTTAAAGCAATGTGGTAAGTTTCTTGCTTGGTCTTTTTAGCATTCTTGTGACATCGTAGTAAAAATTGCTGCCGATTTCGAAAAAAATGTTGGTGGTGGTGTTTACGTACGCCGATACATGTGCACTGGCACGACAGTTTAAGAACAGTCATTAATCTTTGTTATCGACTCAATTTAATGTGAAAACGCGTTTGTTTTACACACCTCCATGTTTAAAAAACTCCACGTCTACTAACCTCACACTTCTACATGTCTATTGTCAACTTTAGCACCTTTCGCCGTTCCACCGAGAAGTAAGATATTCATGGCACCGCATGGTGTTAAAATGTATAGCCAATGTATGTGTTTGCCAATATTTATAGCGTCTTTGAAAAAGAAACACACATATGCGAGTACTCTTGAAGTGCATGCATACATGCATGCGGTTTTCAATACAGCGAGAACTTGACAGCACACACGCGCGCACCGGAAACTCCTGGGAGCTGTTGAGAAAAAAGTTCAGCTACCACATACACATTGTATGTGCATACATGAGCGAGCGCATATAATATGCGTGCAACTTTCACGCAGCGATTGCCGTTGTGCCGCGTACGAATGGAACTTTATTTCTGACGGCACAAACTTTTTGAATATCGTGCGCGCGCCAATGAAAAAGCTCAATCTTTCTGTCTCTCTACTTTGTAAATCGGCGCATACACGGAGAAACAGATGTTGAAGATATGCTTGTCACCACACTCGAAATGTTCGTGATCCGTTTGTTGAAGAAGCTGCACAGTACATGCAATGTACAATGTACAAGTATGCGTGCTCATGATTTTTATTTTTTTCGGAAACTTTGATGATAATGATATCGACTTTTTTGTCACTTTAGCTTCGTTAGATTTCCTGATGTGTTCTGGTTCGCAAACAAGTGGAAATTTTGCAAAAGAAGTTTTAAGGAGACTTTTGGATTATTTTCTTGCTTATTCATTTTGAATATTCATTTGACATTTTTTGTTCTAATCAACAGACGTCAGTGTCTAATCAATACTGCATAGCTTTCACGAAAATCTTAATAGCCGGCAAGACTTTAAAATTTGAAGCTTTCAAGCCATTGAATTCACCACTACCTGCAAGATTACCATAATTAAAAGGTATTCTTCGTCCTATATTGCTTTTAAAATCCCGGTTTAATTTAGTTTTGTTTACATACCGCATTGTTCATGTAAATCGCTTTCAGAAAACGGGTTTCAGTTCAGCTTCCTTCGTAAAAGCCACCAATCCATCAACAAGACAATGATATAACAAAATGTGTATTAATAATCCGGTCGGTTATATTAGCGGACATACTGCACTTTTTCTAATAACATTTATTCCCCATAAAACGCGCAGAAGCTCTCAATCATCAATCATTATCTGTGCACTTTGCACATCAGTATGGGTGGCAATGACGGTGCAAAATGACTTCAGAAAACAGGCAGCTTTTTTATTGTCGTTGGTTTTTGTTTCATGATTCAGCTGTGCAGCCAGCGCGGTGTTGCTACTGGAAGCAACCATTGCGCTATTGTGAGGCAAAACTGCAGCCACTTTCCGTGACATTTTCGATAGAAATGCTGCCAGGTGGCAAACAGTCGCAGTTTGGTCATAGCAAAACTTGTTGGATCTGCAGCTGTTGATGAAATTAAAGTCCACCATTCAATGCACAAAAAGAGCCGCCCAAACGCCAATTCGTGACAGGTGACGTCAGCTGGCGACATTAATGACGACATTTTTAAATAGGAATAGCTTAGTGTCACAAATTCTGCAGTTTCTGCCAAAGCGACTGTTTTACCAATTGGCGTCATCTTTATCTTATCATTAGGGTTGCTTTGCAGTTGGTTTTAGTTTTTTTGATGCACCGCCGACAAGAGCGTCATCGTCAATAATTGACAGCTAAAAACCCAGACGCCACCTGTCGTAGCCAGCAGCGACAAAATCAGGATCTCACGTGTTTTCTAGTGCTGCCTGTTGACAAGGCACGGTTTCTGCTGTGTTTGTGTGTGTCTGTCAATAGTGGTGATGCATGCTTGTTACTATGCATCATCATGCGCTTCTCTTCGATGAATATCACTGGAGTGAAGCGACGGTTTCAGACTTTTGTTGATAAGCGCTATGCTACGGAAAAATCAACAAAAAGAGTTTCGGTGCAAAAAAACTCAACAAGTGGCGCTTCTTGAGTACGAGCCAAAGTGTGCAAAAATGTTGCAAGTTGTATCCATGAAAAAAACCTTTTGTTTATAAGTTTTTGCATTGCCCATATTTTGACACTTTAAGGAATTATGGTTCACACTTTTAGACACCCGTCAAAATTGATTCCCTGAGCTCGTTAACTGTGTAGTTTTTCCCAAATCAAGAACAGCGGTTGACTTAGCAAACGTGATGAGCGATGGCCATGCACTGATTGATCGCGAACCATTTTATAGCAGCCAATCAGCGTGGTCGGATTTGAATTTTTCGATATAAACAAAAAGCGAGACATGGCACGTTGCAACAAAGACCGTTATTATTTTCCGTCGTCAAACCTCAGCGTACTGATAGATTTTCCGCGGTTTTTCCGCTCGTGGATATTTTGCATCCATTCCCCTTTTCCTCCCACCACACCGCTGCGCCGTAGATGATCGCAATTTATCGCTTTTGTCGAGTGTGGTCATCGCTTTTTTTCTTCATCAGTGTTCGCTAACATTGCGTCATCTTAGCCGCTCTGGGAAAACATTCAAATATGTAGATACAAAGTTTTCAGAATTTCAATCCTCCCTCTGACCGTAATGCACGCACAGAGAAAAACCAACGCCATTGGTAAAGCGAGAGAGAGAAAAACGCACCAAACAACAGTCACGGAATGTGACCTCCAAGGCCGACAGACAACGAAGTTGAATAATTAGAAAATATTGAAAAATAAATTTATAAAAATATTTTAAACTCGAATAATCAGCGAGACAGAAAAAGCTTTAAAAAATAAAAAAAACAAACATGGCCGCGTCAGCCGCCGCAGCGGCACGGGTTCGACGGCAGCAAGCGGCCGATCAGGCGCACAAGGCACAGCAGCAAACGCAGCAGAACACCAACGCCAACGTCAACGCCAACACCAACAACATTCAGTCGAGCTCGTCCACTAGTCGTCTATTGGTTGGCGGTACGAGTCGACTGGCGATGTTGGCAACGGCAAAGTCGCATAAATTGGTATAAAACACTGCGGGAGAGACTTTGCGGCAGTTTTTTTTGGGGATTTTTTGATGTTGTTTTATATCTAGCGTGTTTTGTCGCAGCTGTATCTAAGCGTTCCAGCTTGATCGGATTTCGGAAAGTTTGAATACATTCGATCCAGATGAAAAAAAGGAATGGAGGCTTCTAGAGCATGCGTTGAACTACCATCATCTGTCATCAAACGATGAAATAAAATTATAACGATAATTCATCGTATTCCAGTCACAAAAACATTGCACAATGTTAGGGCCAATCAAAGAAACCAACGATGGGCAGCCAAGATATCGCCAGCATACCGCCGTCCGCCACTAATGGCGGCGCTGAAACATCAGCGAAACGACCGTTGTCGTCGACCATGTCCAGTCTGCGTTCACTTGGGCCACTCGTGATGCGCCCATTGACTGGGTTGGTTTTTGAAAATCCAAGAAGCTGGAAATCCTCTGCAAACTCAGCTGATGAAGTTGTCGATTTTGTGTTTTTTAATGAGTTCAAGTGCTATTTCGCTTGAACACACCTGTTTGTTGGAGAAAAAACGCGATGCATTCAAGAAAGAATAGAGTGGACGGTGGCATTACAGGAAAGCGAGCTGCTTTTTGTGAGTGGTGAGTGTGGCGTTTGCGTGCACACAGTGTGCCTTTCCATGCGTTAGTTTTCCTTTTTCGTTTAAGCCGAAAATTTTCTTCTCGTGAATCGTGCGTTTTCTTAAGTGACAGAACAAAAATGTTACTTTGCGTTTCGCCATTTTGTGAACTGCAGCCGCGGTGTGATTGATTGGAGTTGACGGGTGCATGCCCGAAGCCCGCTCGCCGGAAACGTGTGAGCTTATTGGATAATGAGCGTCCATCAATGTGTGTGAACGTGAGATTCTTTCAAGTTGAATTCTGATGTAGCGTTTGCGAGTCAGTTCGGTTGGCAGTTTTTAGTCTACCAACTAAAGTTTATGACGCGAGTGCACTGGTCTGTTTTTTTACTGAGATCAATTGTGATCTGGGACTATTCCACCTTTCTTAAACCGATAACTTTAGGAAGAGAATAAGAAATTTCGCACACTAAAACACGGCAGGTCGGACTCGAAAATTCAAATTAAAAATCGTGAAAAAATAATAATTATGGCCTCCGTTGTTTGGCGATATCGGTGGAAGCGTCATTTGATCAAAGAAGCCGCTATAAGAAATCTCGAAGATGAGCGCAGAGGTATCTCGAGAAGGTGGGTTTTTTGCATTAAAAAAAAACTTCGGCAAAAAATGTGCCAACCAACTGAACATGGTGATTCTAAAAGGATTTTTTGACGTTTTTGAACTGGTAGCACAATGGTTGAATCACTCAGTTCCGTCGTGGCGTCCAGCTTTGTGGTTCACCCTTCAATACCGTACGACACAGCACGAACACACTGAACTGTCCAGTTTAGCGAGTACCAACTCGATTTAACATTCAGAGATGTGTGAACCATCGATCAATAAAAAGACCGTTAACTTATTCTATGCATAAGAAGTTGTAAGTTGTATGCTAAAATTATCTATATAATGTGAAGCGTATATGCGCGCTCGTTTATAAGTGGTTGCACAATTTGCACATTTTTCGGAAACTGTGAACAAACGTTTACGTGTGAGATGTTCATGTGATGTGGTCATCTTAGTGAGCAGTTTAGTCAAATAGACAATCTTTTTCATTCATACAGAACAAACAACATTTTATTGAGACGATTGCTGAACTGAACATATACCCTAAGGAAAATCCATCATACACGTTCATCTCAAAATTGGCTCATACATTCACATGATTTGTCAAATAGTATTGTGGTTTAGCTCAAAAATTTGCGAATAATTTCCTTCAAGGGTTTCGCATGTAAACATGTTAAAACAGCAAACTTGTCAACAAATAAACTGAGCTCGATTATCGCCGCTGCAGCAAATATCTGAATAATAGGACTTTATTCACTGAGATAAAACACATTTTCGGCGTCATCACGAAAAAACTAACTTTCATTTTGGTTGGCATTGATGACCATCAGAAACATAAACATCACTTCTACTGCTTACCGTAAGCACTCTGGAGTCATTTTTGTGATGGTCACCAAAATGCTATGGCCACCAAAAGGGTCATCACTAGGGCCACCACCAAAGTGAATTTTTTTGCGTGATGTGTTTGTGTTTGTGTGCATGCATGTGCGCATATTACGCACAGTGTATGTATTTTGTATGTGTGTTTTATACGTTGCATGTTTTATACATACATGTATGTATAACTGACGCAGCGACAGGTCGCCGTGCATATAAAAACATTTTCGTTGCCCCTCAATGAGCGGCGCAGAGCTCAGGCCAGCGAGATAGGATGCCGAAGCTAAATATATTTCAGTTCAATATAAGGTTAGTAGTGCTAACAACAACAACGATGCTAGAAACAACTACAACAACAGCAGAGCAGCTAGATTGTGGAGTATATCCAAACATGCGTTTCGCTTTGTGGGATGTTCAATTCGACTTGTTGAAGTGCATGCTGAGGAAAATGTATTTCGTGACAGCGCGCTTTTTTCAGCAGCACCGAAAGTCCGGCATTTGGAGGGTGTGCGAAAAATAAAGTCTATTCAGTTGGTTATTCTCAAGTCGCTGTGTTGAATTCAGTTTTTCTCCTGGAAACAACTGAACAAGACTGAAACACCGAAAGTCAATTGAAAAAACAAGAGTTCGAATAAAAGAGTGTGACTTGATGCTTTTGTGACAAACAAAATGATGAATTTTGAACGTGTCTGTGATGATGACAACCGGGGTACATGTATTCATGTGTATAACGCACTGTCTATAAATGTACATTCATTCATGTGTGTGTACATATGCATGTATGTCGCTTATGAAATACGCACACGAAGCTATAGCTAGCATCATTTTCTGCTACAATGTTCCAATTCACCCAGTGTTTCAGTAAATAATAATGTTTTCTTTATAAATCATCATCAACTTGAGAAATGGATGGCGATTTGAGCAACGTTTTTGGGATTTCGCATCAGGCATGAATCGGGATGTCCAATGTTTCATTTTGCCTTTTTGCTGCTCGAAGCAGCAAAGACCACCCACGAGAATCAATGTTGTCTCAAAATATGGAGTTAGTCTGTCGCAACTGCACACCGCGGTTGCTGCCAATATAACAGCTATGAGCACTTTTCGCCTGCTCTCATGTAACAAGTATAATGCCACTGTGGCTTCAGTCACGCACACAACAACGCCAGCGCTTGTTCAAGCATCCGACACACCCCTGTCATGCGTTTTATTTTTTCCGCGCAATATTTTCTATTGTTTCACTTTACTTTGCAACCAGTTTTTTAGGGTTCTTGGGACTTGGTACATATACCGGTATACCGTCTGTGGTGGGTGTCAACGGCATATGCATATCATGACGCTTAGATATACACTCGCCTTTCTTGTGGTTTTTTATGAGTTTATTGACATTTTACAGCCAGTCGAAAAGACTGTAATTCAGGTCTTGTTCTTCTTATCATTGGTTTTAGCACATGTACACGTAATGTTATACAGTACGTTATTCAAAAATAAAGACGCGCGTTTGCGTGAACATTCAAAAATTTCTATACTTTTTGTTGAAAACAGTGGATCGCTCAGAGTTCAATTGTACATTGCATGTTTACGGTTGCTATTGGCGTCAACATATCTATAGTAAGAAAACAGCTACTTTTTCTGTCTCAATTTACTCTTTCACCGTTTCTATGCACCTACGTAAATGCTGTACATGTAAATCGTTATAAATTTTTTATAACGCTAAATTGTGCTCGTCTCAAGATTGCATATTCCATGCCACACACACACGGGCAAAATGGTCAACCAATGCAAGACAAACACGGAAACATGTGCGGGCGGCCGGAAGCCAAAAACGGATGTTCTTGTACATAGGTAATATAAGTTGTGCTACATACAGCATTTTCTCGCCTTATGGTAGCTTCTTTTTCTACCTTTACATGTATGTTCAATTGTTTTAAAAAGCACGCATTTAAAAAGATAGTAGCATTGTGCAGTTCTTCAGTGGGCCAATTTCAAAAGCCAATTTTGATCAGTTCACCGGGTGTGCAAGCGTTCCAAACGCAGCTGTGCCTGTGCGTGCGCATTCCGTGATCATTGTAATTGTGATACATCAATTGATTAGTTCATCGCTTTTTTCCAGCGCCAAGAAAATATCACGCAATACACTCACGGAACAGCAAACAATCATATAGCATGGTGGCACCTTTCTCGAGTTCGGTGGCGCATGCATTTTTTATAACTCGCGCTTGCATTCTGTTTTGAGTTGCGTTTGTGGTTTTTTTTTCACGTCCATTCGCACTGTGATATATGGCATGCGTAATGTAACACACATGTACAATGTACGTGCAAACTGTATACTTGTATATAATCATGCACATGTGCGATGTATGCGCAACATGTACCGGCACCGGGTATGAAGAGTGGCAACAAACAAGTCGAAAAAACCCATACGGCAGTTCATTCTACAATAGCATTAGTTCACTTGTTGATATGTCATTTTTTTCGTTCTTAGGCAAAAAACTGGAGAAAAGAAGTGGCTGACGGGGCGGGGCTGGCAACGGTGATGAAAGACAAACATACAGCTTTATTTCTTAACATAGGGTGTGGCATTTGCGTGCGCCACAAATATGTTAAAAAAGTGCGTGCCTAAGTACCAGGTGTACAGTACATGCGGCTGCACCTACCGTTGGGTCTTCGCACGATCTCACTGAATACACGTCCTCTGATCATCACCGCAATTGGAGATCTGCCGCGTCGCTGAGTTTTCCAATCATTTTCATTCTGACGCAAAAAGTTGTTTTTATACGACGTTTTTCTGCCTGAATCGAGTCGTGATGACTCGAAAACCTTATACGCTTTGCGGGGGGCTTCTCAGACCGTTTGTTCACATGCTAACTATAATCGACTGCGTTGTTTATGCATGCATGTCTGGCGTGTCCATGGCTCGTTTTCTTCAATATTGCCGTTAAACCGTTATACGGGCACTCACATTGCATATGTATGCACAGTGTAATACGCTCACGTGTATGTGTGTGTGTATGCCGGTTTGCGCGGCGGCGCAACCGAAACGCAAATAACATAATCTGCGCGGCAAAAATAATGGCTTTATATATATGGGCAGAAATGCAGCGGTATATGTTGATATTCGCATATAGTTTTAAAAGCGCGCAAGACGCGGCGTGTGTGTATGCGTGCAAAATTGTTCCACATGTTTATATTTGCCGCTACGTCAAAAAGACAACGCATACCACCGAATATCATACATACAATGTACATGTACACACAAAAATGCACCTCTGTTGACGGAGCTTTCATTTTTGGTTATCGACACGATTATATGGGGTTTTCAAGGAAAAGTGACAAAATCATCAAAGCAATGGATAATAATGACAAAAATCTCGTCTATCAATATTGTCTTTCATACTTATACACGTTACGATGAGAGTTCGTGTTGAGACACACAATTATACGGTAGAAACCGTGCTCCGTGGATGGACAGTTTCGGTATATTCATGAACGAACCATGTCGTCACGTCTTGGCCTCGTATGTGTATATTCTCTTCACAAGAAAAAGGCACTGGTTTGTGCCAATATTTTCCAGCACTTTTTTGTCGGTCTTCGCGACCTCCATGCGCATATACGCGTATAAATGTATCATATCATCGTACACATTTTGGTTTACGCCCAAACGAAATGGTTTGTGTATTCTCGTTTCAGAAAGTTAGTTGGCACAACAGTTTCACGTTTTCTGTGAAAAATTGCCGCGCAATTTCTGAAACGTTTTCCTATCCCTGCGTGCAAACGGATTGAATCGCGAAACCAATAGAAAGGATAATAACAGGTTCGTTCCGCTTGTGGGAACGGAAACTTAGGAACGCGTTTGGTGGGGCATCTAAACATCGGTTTGCTTATGGGAACCACAGAAGTTTCTGCTGCTACCTCACATGTATTCCTTTTCTGTATTATCGCCAGTGTCTTCACCGTTTCAAGGCAGAGTGCTTATCGTGATACTTTTTATTTCCATTAAGTTCACTTTCTAAAAAGTTGAGGTATTTACAATGCACTGCGTTCATGCAATGCTTCACATTTACGTGTATTTTTTGTATGCATGTAACTTGTTGTTATGTTTTTCACAAGCACAACGGTCATTTATTCGCCGACATTCGTCCATACAGCAAAACGTAATACAGATTTCCTACTTTCATAATGCATACTTTTATCTGCCATACACATGTCCAATGGTATTCGTCGTGTTAGCTTGTATAATCAAGGCTGTGCATGTAGAGTAGCTTTTCCATAGTCGAGAACCAGTATCAAAAACCGTGCAAAACTAAACCTGTATCGAGTGAGAGCGCGGGAGAGTTAGTTGAGCCAAAACATGAAAAAAATTAACAATATTATCAATTAGCTGCATAACTTGCCATCACAACATATCAATGCTGCATCGCTATAATCGAGTTTCGCACAGCTTCCTCGGACTACAAGCCAAACTGCACTTACACGCCGTAAATCCACCTCTGGCTCTGACATAATATCATCAGAAAAATTCGTCAAACGTAATGCACATGCGTACAGCTGTAGGTTATGTAGCGCGCTATTATAGCACATCCGGTGGCAGAATAAAAGTTGGTCGAGTCGCCGTTGTTTTTCGGGTGTTTACAAGTTTTTCGGTTCTTGTCTGTGCGATATTTTGTTCGCAGAATTATTGTTTTTTGGTATCAGTGGTCACATGGCCCAGTACAACTGATGCGCGCGTCGCGACGACATTTGGCCTACATGCACTGTATAGATCTGTCTGTATACCGGGCTGCTCATATTGTATTCATAACAATACCCAGAGAAGTATTGTGATCTGTCTGATTTATAATCGGCCAATCCGGTTTTGTTTTTTGTTCAAGTACGGTATGGCCGAATAAATAAGGCAGTCCTTGTATTCTCCCTCAAGGCGGGATTAGTCGCAGACTAAGAGTTGTCTTTTTCAAAAATGCCAACATAATTCCCAATCGTGCGTGGAAGGCGGAAAGAATGACCAGAATAACACGAAGAATAAATTGGTTTAAAAACACGTCAAATTTGACACACAGTTGGGTTTCTGAACGGTTTTTTTCTTTCATTCAAATTTCGCGCGCTCCTTGCACCCTGAAAAAAGCTGCCATGTTCACTCGGCCATTCCGTACGGCACGATGTTATATGAAGCTAGTGCTGAAATAAGACGAATGGTTGTTTCTGTATTGGTGATAATCGGTGATAATCGTGTTTGTTGACGAAACTTCTGTGGCTATGGAAAATCAGTTTTTGTGCGAAATTTCTTAAGGTTGTCTTGGAAGCCGAACGAATCATGCGAAGTGATGCCGTGAGATGAAATGTACTGTGAAGGATATGTAGAACTGTATATGACTGAATCGGACGAAAATGTGTCAACAATTATAAACATCGGGACAACATAATCCCGGTTCATTCGACCACTTAATGTGCACTATACATGCCCGATATGGATGAATAATAAAAAACACTAACGAACCAAAAAACACTCTGAATCCAACTCGACAACACAACAATGCACATTGATCAAATTGCCAGGCTGGCGACGGAGGAGGCACAAAAGTCCAAGGATGACTCGCAGGCCACCAGCCCCGGTCGGCCGCCCACGGGCACGCAGTCGAGTTTGCATAGTGCCGGCAAGGAAAAGGTTTGTTCCGGGGGGGGTGGGGGGGTGTGGACTCGAATGATTTCAGCATGTTTTGAAATTGGTCGAATCTGATTTTCAACATGTGGAAGGTCGTTGGAAACGCCGTCTTTCAAAAACTTCCCCGACTAGTGGAAACGAATGAATCAAAGTTTAAACGTAAAATTTTTAGGCTTCAAGAATGTTTGTCAACGCGGAAAAATGTTCAAACTGTTTTTTTTTCTAGGGCCCGTCCTCGCTGTATATATTCTCGGAGGACAATCCGCTGCGAAAGTACGCCCGTATGGTGATCGAGTGGTCACCGTTTGAGTGGTTCATCCTGTTGACCATCGTGTCAAACTGTTTTGTGCTGGGACTCGAAATCCATCTGCCGAACGGCGACAAACGCCCGTTGGCGATATTGCTTGTGAGGGTTTTCTCTCAATTTTTTTTCAGTAATCGTTTCTGATGGTGTATCGTATTGTAACTCTGTTGGCTCGGAAGGCTACAGATCTCAAAAACGGCGCGCCTATACACTGAAAAAAACAAACAAACCAAGATGGATACAATGATGCTCACCATCTTGGTATGCATGCATCTTGGTATACTCGGAATGCGCTGTTTGCGGTTTCGCCCAATAAACGCATCTATAATATTGTGGATTCATTCAAACGTGTCCGGACTAAAATGACGTCATTTGCTTTAAAAACGCCCTTTTGTCAAAGTACACGCACTAAAATGTCAGTTTGGTGTGACTGATTCGACATTCACCATTTGTTTACGGGAAAAATCGGCTAAACGGAAAGTCTGGTTTGCTGTGAACGGCAAGCGCATGTTTGGCGGCACATGACGTCATTTCACTGGGACACGTTTAAAAAAGGTCATATACACAAATACATTTTTGTACTTAGAAATTGTATGTTCAGCAAAAAATGTTTACAACAATAACTTTTTTGGCCTCTAAAACCAGAGAACTTCATTTTTTTGGAAAAACCCGTATTTTTTTCAGGAGAAGACCGAGCCGTACTTCATGGGCATTTTCATACTCGAGTGCGCTCTAAAAATCGTCGCGTTCGGCTTCGTGATGCACAAGGGCTCCTATCTGCGCAGCATGTGGAACATCATGGACTTTATTGTCGTCGTCAGCGGGTATGGTGAACAGGCTCCGTTCGTTGTCCATGGTGTAGTGGTTAGCATGGTAGCGTGCTGTAGCGTGCATGGTGTACCGCGGAGCGGTCGGTCAAGTCGGAGTGCGTCGGTCAAGTGTTTTTTGGAAACCTGCTCCGTGGGTCTCTCGCACAGTTCTGGGCGAAGGGAAGGAGCTCCATAGATGTTCAGCGACGGAGGCTACAGTAGTTGTATTACTTACCATGGAAAAAGTTTCCAAAACTTTCTTTGCCAGCTTTAAAAAGTCACTCGCATTGCATTACAATTATTGACACACGTGTTTTCGCAGTTATAATACACAAAGTAAAACTTCTGCGCCCACTTCATCGCTGTCACTCTAAATTTCAGTATTCTCACGATGCTGCCGTTTTCGCCAACCGGTGGCAAAGCGAGCGAGTCTTCGGTTGACTTGCGAACTCTGCGAGCCGTCCGTGTGCTGAGGCCACTGAAACTTGTTTCCGGCATTCCCAGTAAATATTGGGTTTTTAATTTTTTTTAGATTTTTCATTTTATATTTTGTTTGAATGATGTACATTTTGGTTCAAATTTCAGTATGTTGAGTACGCAGAGTAACCATAGTTTTTTTGTGCGAACCATTTTTCTTCGCAGTTAAAAGAAAAAATTGGTCCAGATTCAGTTTTATCCACATTAATTTTTGAAAAGAGTAATCGGAAAAAATTTTGAATCCCCTTGTGGGATTCGAACCCACGTCTCTGGTTTTCCGTAAAGTGCCTTAGACTACTTGACCATGGGGGCCCGTTTTCTTTCAATCTTTCTTCCCACCAAAATCGTGGCCGTATACCATACGAGTAATTGTACTCACCACAGTTTTATGTTTTTTTGAGCGGTTGTATTCTCAAGGTTTGCCTCGTAACACACCGCGCACTTTATCACCTTTGCAGGCCTGCAAGTGGTGCTGAAGTCGATCCTGTGCGCGATGGCGCCGCTGCTTCAGATCGCGTTGCTCGTGCTGTTTGCGATCGTGATCTTTGCGATCATCGGCCTCGAGTTCTACTCTGGTGCATTTCACACGGCATGCTACTACGACAACACTAGTACGTTTTTTTACAATAGATTTTTTACTGACCGGGCACATCTCGCATGTACGGTGCTCTGTATACTGTATGTACCTGTATATGAAACGTATGTACAGTAGTGCTCGAATATGCGACTGAACACGCGCGAATATCGGGGTTAGGTTGGCGGCCAAATATTTTTAAAACTTACAACGGTATTACTCCCTGATTCCGTTTATTTGTCCCTAAATTTACCTTTTTATCGCGGTTCATTGTTCACCCTGCGGACACAAAAATTGGACACGTTCATTTGAACACACTGTGGCAGAAAATGCTGTTAAAGTATTGATATGATAATTAATTTTTTTAAATAATCAGCTGAAAAGGCCCATCAAGATTCAGGTAAAAATGCAAGTCAGCTTGAAAAGTTCAAACAAGCAATTGATTTTGTTGATGTTTTTTGATGACTGAAAGTGTTTCTCTTACCAGCAGTATTTCGCTATCACTTTACCCGTTGTCTTCATTTTGTTACGTCAAGTTTAGGGTTGCCACGTTTTACAATATACAATGTACTGAAAAAGTGCATATTTTTCTGGCGCGACACAATTTTCTGTGTCCTGATTCAATTGACTGATAGGAACTAAAACGCGAAGAAAGGATTACAATATACAGTCCATCTGGATGATGTATGCATACAACTACGTAGCTGATCAGTTGGTTGCACACACGTGAAGCTGATTGATGCATGCCATTCTGTACAGGCTGAAGCATTCTCTGAATGCATGCATCAACTTGATCATCATCAACATCAAAATGATCGCACCAACCAATCAGCTAGTTGTTTATATGACCCAGATGGACTGTAGGTGTGTATATGTAATGCATACACGTTCATGTGTAGTCGTTTGTCGTTATCGTTTCTTTCTGAAAAACCCTTTTCATTTCTCTGAATATCTTCAGTAGCTTTCCACGGACGAACATCCCGAAGAATGCGCGCGGGTATGAAACGCTGACTATGATTCTATATTGTTTTAAAATTTCATAAAAACAAGAATCCCAAACTCACAAACGGTTTTACCACCTTGATTCCGCTGCAGGGATTGTGCAAAGAGTTTTTAAAATTTCACGTATTATTTTAAAAGCCATTGCATCGCTGTATCGATCTTTGCATGAGTTTCTATCATCGTTTTCAAACACACTTTCCACTTACCAAACTTAGTATTACAGTAGTACCCAAACATATGACAATTCAAGAATTCATCCCATCCAAACTATAGAAACATAGTCAAACGGAGACCAAAGAAACACGACTGACTGGCAGCACAAGCAAAAATTGTCATTGTTCGTTGTTGCAGACGTGATCGCTTCGGAAGGCGCCTACGGCCGCGTGTTCCCGTGCAGTCAGAAGAACATCACCGGCGCGTACATGTGCACGCAGGAGAACACGACGTGTCGCGATGGGTGGACTGGTGAATGGGGCATCAGCGGTTTTTATATACAGGGTGATCAAACAAGACGTCTATTGACTGTGGTATTCAGAACCGGAAGCAATCGGTTGAGCTGCCACTTGCAGCCATTTGTTGCTTGTTAAAATTTCAGTTAAAATGGTCAGCGCTGTTAGTCGCAGCGTAGCAGACAATTAGTAGTACTTTCGATTTCGTGCGTGTGTGACTGCTCCTGTGCCACATGAAACATGAATGCTTTGGGCTCTTTGTGAACCGCCTGACTTGTGCACGTTTGGCTGATGTTGCACACGCGAGTCACATGCGCTAAATCAAGGGTTCCAATTGTTTGTTACGCTGTGGCTAACAGAGCGTTGACCGTTTTCGCTGAAATTTTAACACAACAAAAAAGGCAACTATATTTCTTACATGGTTGGTAGTCTCACCTCAAGAGGCTGCTTCAGTTCTGAATACCAGCCGTATTCCCTATTGGCGTTTTTTGATCACCCTGTACTTATTGTACACCATACCCTCAAACTGGTCTTCTTGCATATAATAGACTCTCGGCAAGTGCAAATCGCTGCGATTCTGATTTTCCGTGAAATTTTCGGCAATTCAAATTTTGCGAACTTGCCACGCAGGCCCGAACGACGGCATCACCTCGTTCGACAACATCGCGTTCGCGATGCTCACTGTGTTCCAGTGTATCACGATGGAGGGCTGGACCAGCATCATGTATTATGTACGTGTTTTTGAAAGTTTTTTTTGTTTGTTTGATTGTCGTTTGTTTGTCTTTTTTGGATTGCAAAACAAAAAACAATATCAAAAACAACAAACAGCAGATTTATTTGAGATTTACCGTAAAGTCTTTCATATAAGGTTCCTCCCACTTATAAGACCCCCACCCAAAAGTGGGCGGAGTGTCACACGGCGGGAAACCAAAAAATTCAAAATTTTGACTTGGTCAAAATCCTACACCGTTTATAAGGCCAGGAATTCCTAATGTTCGCTTTATAAGACCTCCTCCCACTTATAAGGCTGTCACACGAAATTCAACTTTTTTCAAAAATTTTTGATTTTCAAATTTATATAAGGAGACCTTATATGCAAGACTTTACGGTATTTTAGTTTTTTGAACGAATACTTTATTCTACAGTGCTTTTTGTGAGTTACATTTTTTTCTCATGTGCAGATCATCGTTGATTTAATAAAACGACAATATTGGCCTTCTTAAGTTCTGTGGTTTTTGCGTATTCAAAAACCATTCAAATTGTTTAAGAGAGTTGAGCAAGAGCAGAAAAAACGTTTTTCCTACGCGCTGTTTCAATTCGCCGAAGTAATTCACTATGAGGTCGTATAAATGTCATTTTTTTGGGAATGATGACGTTTTCGGCCGCTTCGTTGTTGTCAGCTTAAATCTGTACCAACTACTTTTCCCATATGTTTTTTACACACTGCAGCTGGCTGCTTCAAGCAGAATCTTGGTTCCCATCTCATGGGACCGTTTTGCATGCCAGAAACAGCATGTACATATAGAACCATACACATTGCACTGTTTGAGTATGTATAATAGGTAAATTACAAATTAGCTTGATTGAACGCAATCGCTTGCAACTTTGACAGGCCCCCTGTGTTGTTAGAGTGTGTGTTTTTGGAAAGCGCTTTAGTTTGCAAATTGAGCAACAGCCAAACGCTATTACCATATGCACAAAAGTACGTATGTAATGTACCATGTAATATAAAACATGTATGTATACATGCCTACATGGGATCTCATGGACGACAAAATATAAATCGACCATACAAGTACATTGTACGTCGTGCTTGCACCACGTTAAATAGGGCAACTCACACAGGTACCGGCATCACGAAGCTTTTTTCCATACACACGTACCAAACACTTGGAAGGGACAGCACCGTTTTTTGCGCAAAAGCAGCATTTCACAATGATCATTTGTGCGATTTGTCATACTGTTATTTTTTGAATGCAGAACGAATGAGCTTTTGTAACACGTGTTTAAGATTGATTTTATATGCATGCACATGGTATCACAAGCCAGAAACAACATATGTGTACCGGTGTATTCAAAACCTGCGCAGACTTGCATGTGTGTCGTCATGCGGGGAACCAAACTGGTTAAAAAGTGGGTTTGATAGAAATTTCGGACCTTTAAAAACACATTATTGTTGAACAAACTGTTTGTTAGTGCGTTAGAAGCGATATATAAAAAACCGCACGTTAAAAAGAAATTCTAAAAAACTGGCATCCACTGCGCAAAGTGAAATCGATTTCCGCTGTATGTTAACAAAAATCTTTATCTTTCATCGTTTCATCCTTTTCCAGACCAACGATTCGATGGGCGACTCATTCAACTGGGCGTACTTTGTCCCGCTCATCATACTCGGCTCCTTCTTCATGCTCAATCTTGTTCTTGGTGTGCTCAGCGGGTGAGAAAAACGTTTTTTTTTTCTGAAATTAAAGGAAATGATAAAATCATAACGGCGAACCACAGTACGAGACTTCGTGCGAACGTGTGGGGTACCAAGGTGGCAGCAGCTGGTGTCGCGTTATTTTGGACTAGAAAACTAGACGAATGTACTTTATATGTATGTATGTATGTGCCGCATGGCACGGCGACGTTACATATTCGTGTTATTGCATACTGCCGTTCATGGAGACGTGCCTTTGACGTCGGCATACGTCAGTATGAACGCGGGCCTTTACAAGTTTACTCTGTGATTGCAGTGAATTCGCGAAGGAACGTGAACGGGTGGAGAACCGCCGTGAATTCCTGAAACTCCGTCGACAGCAGCAGATTGAACGCGAGCTAACCGGATATATGGACTGGATCTGCAAGGCGGAAGAGGTGATTTTGAATGAGGAGCGAACGACCGACGAAGAGCGACAGGCGATCATGGAAAGTACGGCGCCCTAAATGAACACATAAATCGTTGCTTTTTGGTTTCTCATTTTTACAACAAGCTGCTGCCTTTATTGAACGCTACCCGGATTCATCAGAGCACACGTTCAAACAGAATCACCGGGCCCCATGCCGAACAATCTTCAGACGTCTCGGTTCAGGTTATTGTTGCAATGCACGAAAAAAACAATATGATGTGTGGAGTGTGGACAATGCTTCCGTCATTGAGTCTTAGCCAGTCAGTCCATTTAACGCCGAAAAAAACCAAGAACAAAACCCAGATAACCTCCATTTACCCATATTGCAGCGCGACGTCGCGCGGCCACGAAGAAACTAAAGAACATGACGCAGCAGTCGACCGAGACCGAAGAGGAGGAGATGGAGGAGGAGGACGATGACGAGCTCGAAGCAGGTCAGCAACTGCGACAGCAGCAGCGAGCCATCGTCGGCACAGGCATCAGTTATGCCAGAAACCATCGACCCGCCGGCAATAGTAGTGGCGGCCACCACCTGGCAGCTGATCTCGCTCCTCATGGTCGGTGTGTGCGGTGTGCGTGTGCGTGTGTGGTGCCTGTTCTCCAAGTCGCATGGTGCTAGAAAAGCTAGAGTGTTGTGTTGTCGGAAGACCGTTCAAGTTCAGCTATTATTACAAACGCTGCGTATGTGTATCTCCGCTCTAGCCAGCGACTAGCACTGTGTCGTTGGTTTTCCGGGATACGGTATGTTGTACTGGTATCTGGTTATCCAGCTGGGACCAAGAGACGTACATGTATCGTAATGCGGTCCAGAAAATCAACTAATCGGATGTGCGCCGCTGGTTAAGTGGTGAGGCCACGCAACGTTTGACGCGTGTTTCACTCGTGAAAAATAATTTGCAAGCTCACCTGGCGTCTGCAAATTTCAGTTTTTTAATCGTGTCACATGTTTCTGTTTAAAATTTGACGTTTGCAGTTTCATAAACACGCATACCAAGCTTGCGCCCAACGCACACGCGTGTGATAAAGCGTTGCTTATGAATTATACATTGCAAGGTGATAAGGCAACAGAACAACGAAAACAAAAAAAACACGTGTTACAGACAGAAATTGTTCGGTCTTCAGTCTGTAGGACTACTTTATTTGCCGAATTGAAAGTCACTCACAAAAGTCTTGGTTTTTGTGAGTGTGCTTGCACGCGCGTGGTATGCTGTTTTTTCGTGTGTGTGTAGATTTGCGTAGATCTTGCAAATCAACAGTGTTATAGTGAAATGTAGAATTGAAGTAGATCAGGTTCTACAAATCGATTGTTTGACTCCCTCACTGATAAGTAATTTATTTTCTTGCACACAACCCTTTTTGTTTGGATGTATAAAGAAAACAAATTTTGAGTTATTGCACTTCATTAGTTGTAACTAAAAATGAATTCATGGTGTATGACGAGGTGTACTGTAGACGTGCATGCACTTCCATCCACACATACATTTTATTTAGCGAAAAAGAAGGAAACTCCGGTAAAACTGTATGAACAGCATGTAGTTCGAAGACTTGCATTATGCACAAATCAAAATGTTACAACGAATTAACGCTGAGTATTTTATTACAAAAAAATGAAAATTATTCGAGTTTGTTTGCATGCATAAATACGGTGGTTTTGTTGAGTTTTGTGGTATCGGTGGAGATTTACGCTCGAACCAAAATCATTTTCTCGTTTTCAACAAAAGTGCGACACTACAAATATGCACGCTTTTATCTGATGAGTTTGACTTTGACAGTGTGCGTGCACGCCAAAAAGCTCTACTGAACTACATGAATGCTGAACTGGACTATTGAATGTTCTTTTTTCGTGAGCTTGAGCAAAAAATCGTTAAGAGTTTACCGTCGACCTTTTAGCAGTCATATTACAAGTACATAGCAGAACCGTCTCGTGTCTTCATGTCGATGTGTTGATGGTAATTGGTTTGGTCGTCGATAGCTCGTTCCTCGTTTGTTTGTTTTCGTTTTTTTGTTTTCAGCATTTTCACTTTGTAGTGTTTCAGTTTTCCGCGACCACATGCACAAAATGTGTTCTTTTCGTCACGGAACTTTATTACATTGTATGATATAGACGCATGAAGTCCAATCGGTTGTTAGAAATTAAAAATTATTGATTTTTAGGTCGCCGACAGAAACAGGGCCTATGTGCGCGGATCACTAGACAAGTGAAACAGACCAGGCTAGTCGAGATTTAAAATTGAAAAAAAAGAATCATTGTTTTTTTTGGAATTAAGTCTTGAAGCAAAAAAAAATCACTGAACGCTCTATCACTTATCTTAACTTGGTCACGTTAAGCCACCAAGTTGCAGCAGCTGAACAATTTTGTTCTGCTGTCTCAGTGGCAGCTCTCGTCAAAATGTTGTGAAAAATATTGTCCGGGCATTTTGAGTTTATCTTTCATCTTTTTTCATTCTGCGACTCAACACGCGCTTGCAGACGTGGTCAGTAAGCTGGTTTCATGTTTGATGCAATAATAATTCGAAGTGGTCGCATTGATCGACTCAACCATATATCAAGCACTTAGGTGACTTCACAAAATTTAAATTCCCGCGTCAAGCATAAAACTACTTTCCTATCGGCCGCACGCTAAAAATGAAAACCGAGGTAATCTATTGGGAGCCTAAGCTACAGTCATTATTTGATGGCGTATTTTGCGCGGCGAGCGCAGGCGAATCTGGGTGGGCTGCAAATCTGGGCCACCTGGAAATGAGAGTTTTTTATGTCATTTCAGCTCCGGCCTAGCCTCGTAGATACCTTTTATTATCCTCTTTTTCAGTGCAGTGGTCTTAATTAACGAGTGTGTTTCTAAAAGGTCTGTTCTACCATCATTAATTTTCTCGCGTTGGTTTTTGCGTTGCAGGATTCGAATCAGACATATCGTTAAAACGGCGGTCTTCTATTGGCTCGTGATCACACTGGTGTTCTTGAACACAATCTGCGTTGCGATTGAACACTACGGCCAACCATTCTGGCTGAGCAAATTCCTGCGTAAGCTGTGCTGTTCATTATAGTTTCCAAATTTATTCCATCAACGTCAAACGCCAAAAACACTTGGTGTGTAACCAACGGAACACACGCTATATTCGTGAAAAACGATCGTGCTTCTTCAGCTTTGTAGTATCGTCGAAAACAGTTTTTATTAGAGAATATTACCGCTTGACAGCCCGGGAACTCTCACTGCAGCAACAAAGTCATTGTCTATAGTGATTGATAGTGATTATTGTCTAAAAAATCGTTTACTCTGTGCCTCCGTTTACTGTTTTTGACATATTCCAATGTACTGTACGCATTCGGTTGCATTGAACATTTATTCATTTCGACAAAAAGTCAAGAAAATCTGTTTTTGCAGATTTGTCCGAGTTTGTGTTCCTCGGCATCTTCATATTCGAAATGTGCTTCAAAATGTTCGGCCTCGGCATACGCGCGTATTTCTCGTCTTCCTTCAATATCTTTGACTGCGTGGTAAGTGTCGCAGTAAAAACAATCAGTCCTTCAAAGTTTCATGTGGTCTCGCTTATTCGGAATCACTTCTTTTTCTTTCGGTTGCCAAAACAAAACAAAAATCGAGCTGAAAAGCAGTTCGACTGTTAAGTGGAATTTCATTAGTCGCGACCGGATGCGCCAAGCTTTAATTTGTGCGCGCGCGGAGCCCGCACACGCAGAATTTGAAATAAAATGCAATTGTATTTTATAGTGAATAGTGATTTTGACTTCCGCGCACATGGGTTCTGTGCAAAAAAGTTTGGACCATATAACAGCTGAATTCAATATCTCAAAAACGTAAGACAATCATAAGTCAAAAAACATTTCTCAGGTTATCATCGGCAGCGCGTTCGAAGTGTGCTATGATATAATTGAGGGCGGCTCCTTTGGCATATCCGTTCTGCGAGCTCTCCGCCTACTCAGGATATTCAAAGTTACAAAGTAAGCAGACCACAAAAACAAACGTGTTGAACAAACAAACCTGATGCGTTTAGACAATTTTAGTTCAGCTATTTTTAAAAACTACCCGCTGTCTTATGTACCACGTAAACACAATTTTAGCAGCATCTTCAGTAGAAAACGCCTTTTGTCTTTTTACACGCGTGGTCTAAACTTACTGTAGTAGCAACTTTAAAAAATCAAGGTAGACCAACAGCAGATTTTTTGCAGTGGACATAAATTTTACACTTTTTCGCATTATCTTTTTTGTTTATTTTCATGTTAAATTTGGTTTTTTCTCATCAGGTACTGGACAAGCCTTCGCAACTTGGTAATCTCATTGATGAACTCAATGCGCAGCATCATCTCGCTTTTATTCCTGTTGTTTTTATTCATACTCATATTTGCGTTGCTCGGCATGCAACTGTTTGGTGGCGAGTGAGTCCAAAAGCCTTTGTGGTATCATTTTCAGAGCCCCATTTAATAAAAAATAACCATTTTTTCCTGAACAGCCAGCGACTTACATTATTATTGGTACTTTCAAATCGGATTCGGATTTCTATTTTGGATATCCGTAGCCGTAAAAGTAATATATAAATATTGCAGAAAATACTAAGCTAGTGACCAACCAATTTTTGTCGGAGTAAATCCATTTCTTGTCGTTGCTTTTCACTGAATTGATTCAATAGTGTCGATCTGTTTTTTCATTACGCTTGTTTTTTCTAATGCAGGTTTAATTTTGTTGACGGTCATCCATACTATCATTTCGACACATTTCCGGTGGCCATGATTACCGTTTTTCAAGTAAGTTCAAGACGTTATTTAAGCTGAACATAAACGTGGGGAAACAATTAGTTATTGGAAAGATGGATACAAGAAAGGAGTCACTTGAAAAAAATCATTTCTTGTTGTACTCAATTGTATACGCCCGTGGGCGTTTGAAACGTCAGAAGGAACGTTAGATTTTTAGTGTTATACTATCATCACGCGTTGATTCACGGCATAACACAAACTTGTGTCAAACTTACTCAAAGACTAAAACGAGACAAGATAAGCTAGACGTTTAAAGAAGTTTAAAAACCTTATATCCAATCTTACTTTCTCCAGATTCTGACGGGTGAAGATTGGAACGAGGTGATGTATACCGCTGTTCAGTCGCAGGGCGGCATTGATGGCGGCGGTCTACTGTACTGCGTGTATTTTATTATACTGGTGCTATTTGGAAATTGTGAGTTCGTTGGTTGTTTTTTAGTCTATTTGTGTTTGAGAACTCAAGAAACTGATGCTGAATTACCCGCAGCAGTTGGCTCTTTATGATTTTTCACAAAATGCTCGTTTTGAAAGTGCAAAAGTGCAAGCGTTATTTAGTGTCGGTTGAACATTAAAAATCTTTTTTATGAAACCATTTAAAACCCATTTTCTAATCAGAGGTTTCACCTTTCAACCTTTCCACTCTTTCCAGCAAGCATAATTTGTCACAAGCACAAACGCTATTACCAGTTACACTTAAAATTGTGGCTTTGCTGTGTATACAGTTTCATGCTCACGCAGAAGAAAATTGCATCATGCACTGCATAGCGCGATCACAGATAGTGTTATAAGCAAACGAATACCATTTTCCACCACTCAGATACGCTACTGAATGTGTTTTTGGCAATCGCCGTTGACAACCTCGCAAATGCACAAGAGCTGACCGCTGCTGAAGAAGCGGATGAACGAAATCAAGAGGAGGTGAAACGACATTTATTTAGATTTAACTGCTTGTTTTCAAACACCATATATATTGTTTATTAAAAAAGAATTCGTTCATTGCGCCGCGCATTCTGTCCTGCATGAATTCGTTTTGCTGGTGAACTTGGTCGTTTTACCCTTGACGATTTTTTACTGGTTGATTATTTGTAGTGGTAGTGTTTTTGGTACCAATTCGTTTAGCATCGTAAGGCGCTTTTTTGTTTATTCATAAGTTTAGTTGGTGTTTCAGATATGTTTTATTGTCCACGAAGAACGTGAAGACTTTCTGATGATCAACGTGTATCTTAGCCAAAAAACTTGCATTATCTCCAAAAACACTGATAAGAACTAATACTGTAAGCAAGAAAATCCGGTGTTCAGACCAAGTTTTCCAGCAGCGAATTGCGCGCCAAAGCCGGCGTGTCGTCCAGCGGCATAGTGATGCAGCAGCGAATAAGCGGGTGAAATTCGTTGCTCGCGTTTATAATAGCGATGATGAATCTTTTCAACCATTGCAGATTGACGAGCCAGACAGCCCGCAGTGAGTGTCAAAGCATTGAATTTTTGATTTACCAACAACATGACACGCCGTGTGTTTCATGGCTTCACGTGCAACCAGTCGGCCGCACGAGCCATTTATTGTTTTTACGTTTTTGGGACACCTAGTAGATGTGTGACTTATTTGTTGTTACCTGTTCAGAAGATCAATTGCATTTGATGTGGATGGCGAGCAAGAGCAACAGAAGGTGAACGGCTCAATACTCGATGGTGAAGGCTATCCGGAAGAGAACGTTGAAGAAGAAGAAGAGGAGAGTGCGTTTGGCTCAAGGCGCCCAATTGTGCCGTTCAGTTCGCTGTTCATTTTCTCTCCGAAAAACTGGTAAGATGGTTTGGAAACACGTGATTTTATTATCTGAACTCATTGCATAGCCAGAGTGAACATCCAATTCGGTTCATGAATATTTCATTGCAGTCTTCGAGTGCTAGTACACAGAATCGTGCAGACGAAATACTTTGAAATGGTCGTAATGATAGTGATATGCTTGTCGAGCATTTCGTTAGCCATGGAAGACCCGGTGAACGAGAAAAGCCAAAAGAATCGAATTCTTCAATATCTGGATTACGGCTTTACGGTCGTGTTCACTATTGAAATGGTGTTGAAGGTACAGTTCTTTAAGACCCACATTGTTTTCAGAATACCAACCCCCAGGTTTCTCTAATATAGAGAATACATTGAGAGTATCAAAGTTTCTCTAAAAGAGTTAAAATCTACACTATCCCGATTGACGGCCTGGTTTCAAAAGTTACATTTCTTCTGTGATTTGGCCATAAACTGATTGGCCTAAAATTGCTATAAACATCATCTTTTTCAATCATCTTTTTATCGTCGTTCAGCAAAAAGTGTTTTTTCGTGTTTGAGTAGAGCTGTGACAAAAAAAATCCAATTGTGCCGCCGAACATTTTTCGAAACGTATTCTAAACTTTAAAAAATTATGTTTCAGGGGCTATTGTAAAAAGACTAGTTTTATTAATAGTTTTTCTTTGTTTTAAAAGAATCAAACAAAACCGTTTTCTTGGCACAATATAGGGTGCGCTTAAAAGCAGCCCAAAAAGGAAAAGTATTTGTCAATTTCATTTTCTCAATCAATCGACTAGACAGCGGATACCCCAAAAATTGCATGTGACAGCACACATTACTAGTTGCCATTGACACATAAATCAGTGGATAAAACAATCACACCGACCAGTGCAAACAATTAATCGGTCAGCGCTTAAAAAGATCTGGATAAGATAGATTCAATTTGAAAAATTCTGGTGCCCATCCGAGCAGGACGGTATTCTAAAAAGTCGATCTGAAAATTTATTCTGCTCTATTCTAAAGGATAAAGAGGAAATAATTAATGACTTTCGTTGCGGCTTTTCAGATTGTTGATCTTGGATTTATACTGCACAAAGGATCGTACTGCCGGGATTTTTGGAATATACTTGATGGCGTTGTCGTTTCTTGTGCTCTTGTCTCATTTGGATTCTCGTTAGTCCGTTTCACGTGTTTGCTTTTGTTGTCGCTAACAGAATTTGTTTCCACAATTTTAGCGGCTCTGGAGCAGCAGGAAAAAATCTGAACACCATCAAGTCGCTTCGCGTTCTGCGAGTGCTGCGACCCTTGAAAACTATAAAACGGGTACCAAAACTAAAGGTGTGGTTAAGTGTATAAGTCCTATTATTGTTTACACAATTTTGCTTCAGCCGTTGGCAATTGAGCATGTGTGTCAATGAATCCGAAATTATCTAACGCTATTTGAATTCTACTAATTAATGTTACACCGTTACAGGCAGTGTTCGACTGCGTCGTCAACTCACTAAAAAACGTGTTCAATATACTGATAGTGTACTTCCTGTTTCAATTCATATTCGCTGTCATTGCCGTCCAGCTGTTCAAGGGTCGTTTCTTTTATTGCAATGATCCTGTGATGAAAACTGAAAAGACCTGCAGAGGAGCATATTGGGTGTACGCTGATCAATCGCGATTTCCAGTTCCTGTGGAAAGGAAATGGATGTCTCGAAGTTTCAATTATGACAACACAATTGATGCAATGTTGACACTTTTCATTGTCACCACTGGCGAGGGCTGGCCAAAGTGAGTTAAATAAAGTTGTTAGCGCGGCCGCTCGTTGCCACAGTTAAAAACCTGTTCATGTTAAATTTACAACATACCGCACAAAGAAAAAATCAATTCGTCTTCAGCATTCGCCAACAATCGATCGACAGCACTTACATTGATCAAGGACCATCCTCTTTTTTTCGCATCGAAGTCAGCCTATTCTATGTGATGTTTTTCATCGTGTTCCCGTTCTTCTTTGTCAACATCTTCGTCGCGCTCATCATCATTACTTTCCAAGAACAAGGCGAACAAGAGCTCAGTGAAGGTGATCTTGACAAAAATCAGGTAAGATTCAGTATGTGAACAAGCTATAATCATTGGATATATAACTTTGGGTGGCACGTTTTTGTAGAAACAATGCATCGATTTTGCACTGAACGCCAAGCCACGGTCCCTGTTTATGCCAGAGGATAAAGAGTCGATGAACCATCGCATCTGGAAACTAGTGACATCGACGCCATTCGAGTGGTTTATAATGGGAATGATCAGCATAAACACAATCATACTAATGATGAGCGTATGTGAAAATTTTTTTTTGGATTTGAAGTCCGTCCTTAACAACGTTGACCTACGTTCAACCGGTTTATAGGCATCACCTTTTATTTTGGTTACGATACTCTATGCGCGCATAGGTGAACAGTTTCATGCTTGACGCGGAATTCGAAATTGGTAAAGTGATCCGAGACCCTAAATAGGGCCGAGTCACTTTTGGCTTTGTATTTCGAATTGCCACAGAAACATTGAGACTAGTTTCCTTTAACGTATTAAGTCGCAGAACCCCAAAAAGAATAATATTTCGGGTTCAAAGTTTTTATTTTATAGTATCATGGTCAGCCCCTGCAGTACCAAAAATGGCTAAGGTACTTCAACACAGCGCTCACTTCTGTTTTCACTGTTGAGGCTATTCTTAAAATACTCGCATTTGGTGTCCGGGTAAGCTGAATTGTTTTTTTAGTTTTGATTCTGTACAATAAGCGTTAAAAACCTTTAGTGTAAGAATAGTTTACTGCGCATGGTTTGCAGAATTATTTTCGAGATGGATGGAACAAGTTCGATTTTATTACCGTCGTTGGTAGCATAACTGATGCACTGGTGTCTGAGTATGGAGGCAGTTTTGTCAGTCTCGGTTTCTTGCGACTTTTTCGGGCCGCACGTCTCATCCGGTTACTGCAACAAGGCTACACAATACGTATTTTATTATGGACGTTCATTCAGTCTTTCAAAGTTTGTGTTTTTGGTTTTGTTTTTGGAAATTTTTAGTTACTGTACATTGCAGTTAAGTTGGTTTATTTGATTCGATAACTTTTGTCAAAATAAAGTAGTGGCAAATGTTTTATTTCAGGCACTGCCTTACGTCTGTCTGTTGATTGGCATGTTGTTCTTCATATACGCTATTGTTGGGATGCAGGTTTGATGCTTTGACCATAACAATAATCAAACAGCGGGCAAAGTTTAAAGTTCAGCATTTCAATTTAACAACTCCTGAAAATGTGTTTTATGGTATAGGTGTTTGGCAATATCAAATTAAATCCAGACCGTGAAATCAACCGACATAACAACTTTCAAACGTTTTTCCAGTCACTTCTGTTGCTCTTCAGGTACATCTTTTTTATGCACTCAGTCTAAAACAATAATAAGCGTTATTCACATATTCTCGCTTGCCGTTGTTAGGTGTGCGACGGGTGAGGGTTGGCAAGAAATAATGATGTCATGTGTTGGCGGTAAAAATTGCGCACGTGCATCTTCATTGGATGGACAGTGTGGAACTAACTTTTCCTATATTTACTTCACATCGTTCATTTTTCTGTCATCGTTCTTGGTAAGTATATGTTGTTTGTTATGGGTTTGTGCCATACAATGCAGAATTTTTTTATTAAATGTTGCAGATGCTTAACTTATTTGTTGCTGTCATCATGGACAATTTTGACTATCTCACGCGTGATTCAAGCATTCTTGGCCCTCACCACCTGGATGAGTTCATTCGCGTTTGGGCTGATTATGACCCCTGTGCTACGTGCGTTTTTATTGTTTATGAACGGTCAAACGATTTATAGTTGTATAACTAAATTTTGTTTAAGATGACAGCTTTTATGTTGTTTTTTTTGTTTATTAAGCGGTCGTATTATTTACACGGATATGTACGATATGCTTCGCAATATCCCACCGCCAGTTGGTTTTGGAAAAAAGTGTCCTTATCGGTTAGCATACAAGGTAAGATTAACACAATGACTATAATTTTATTAAACATACTGGTTAAAAGAAAAAGCCTCTAATCAATTTCCAGCATCTGATACGAATGAACATGCCAGTGAACGAAGACGGCACCGTGCATTTCACCAGCACTCTATTTGCATTGATTCGAGAATCGTTGAGCATCAAAATGCGTCCAGGTACGCAAATAATTTTTTGTCTTGTAAACGTTCTAAATCACAAGGAAAAACTCATATTCGGTGTATTCCTTAGTGGAAGAAATGGATGAAGCTGATGAAGAATTGAGACAGACGTTAAAGAAAATCTGGCCGCTAAAAGCACGAAAAAATGTGATTGATTTGGCGGTACCTCCAAATTCGGGTCAGCTGTCATATTTTGTACATTTTAACTGCTTGCATCCATTATGCGTATTGTTTGCACTGTTTACTCACTCGTTGACTTTAGAACTAAATTTCTGCAAGCTGACCGTCGGAAAAATATACGCTGGCTTGCTCATGTTAGAAAATTGGCGAGCAAAACGTTCCGGAGGGGCACGAAGCGATGTGAGTTTTTAAAATTTAAGTAAACGTTTCATTGGAGTTGAACTTTTTTGTTGGTGTTTTTTGCAGTGTTTTTCAGTATACAGTCTATATATCTGGATAAAGCTTAGGCTTAGGCATTTTTATGTCTGATAGCAACAAATGCAAAAGTCAGTCAACTGAAAAATTAGTTTTCTTTCAAAGGTTTTGACCAATGCAAACGTTTGAATTTGGTAGTTCATAAATTTAGATTTATTGACATGAAAAAAACGCTGAACAATCGAAAAACATGCACCGGAGAAACGGCAATTCTAATGCTTTGAGAAGCAAAACAAAGCACCTCAGAAGCAATGTAATGCTGTAACAAAAATGCGCAATTTTCTTAGCTTTATTTCAGTAGAAAATAGCATTTCTGTAGACAGCATTATTTTAGCAATAAAATCAAAAAAATGCTGCAGCTTTTTTGGGCAGCTTTTGGTGGTTTATTGCAGCATTTTTTAGCTTCTGGTGTACACTGCATACATTATTGCATTTATCTTACAAGTGGCGAACTTTTCTATTAAAATAATGCTGCTTGTGACCATGAAAATGCTTTTTTTCCCAGCAACTAATAATAATGCAGTGAAAAAAGCGGTCTGCTTTTTCTGAGGAAAACGGTGAAAAAAAGCGCTTTAATTCGAAAAATGAAAAACAAAAATGCTTTTAATGCTGTTAAAGAAATGCGCTTTAACTGCAGGTGTTCCATTGTAAAGCCTACAGAATGGCGCATTTTCTTTACAGCATTAAATCGCTTCTGAGGTGCTTTGTTTTGCTTCTCAAAGCATTAGAATTGCCGTTTCTCCGGTGATGATTTTTGTTAAATCCCATTCCCCAGAGGAAGCAGAAGTGTGGAGCGTGAGCAGCCGACCAATCAGCGAGTTGTGTATATTATTTAGATAGACTGTAGTCATGAAAAGTTACAGCGCTTGTTTTTTAAGCGAGAGCAACCTCGCTTACTTGATTTGTGTTCCTGAGCCATTTTAAAACGTGTTAGATTTCTATTCAAGCTTGTCTCAAGGCTCATGTACAAGACAAATAACAACAACTCCTGACAAAGCTTTCTGTTCCGTTCTCTGCACAATAATGTGAAGCAATTGCGAAGCACAGGGAACTCATAACAATCTAAATTGAACATAATTTCATGTTGCTGTACTGTTAATATCAAACATCCAGCAATCAGCAAACAGACATCCCAAGACCATTTGGCCAACACATAACCACACATCAAGAAAAGGTTGCCACATGATGCTGAAGTTCACGATACACAACGCCATTTTTAATTGCCTCTATCCAATTCGATACACGATACTGATCGAGGTTGTTCACGATGCGTCCACGTTGCTTAATACAATACAAAGATAATATGATCCACCGAAAAAGTTCTGCTATGATAGGTATTCATTACACTAGTGCAAGCACTGTTTCTTGCGGTTCATGTTTGTCTTGTGAGGTTTGGGTCTATATTTAAGCATTTTGCGACGAACCCAGAACATTGACATTTTAGAATGTCAACTGCAATTAAATTTAAATGAAACACGCGCGTACGATGCACTGGGTCTGTCGAAAAACTAGAATGAGTGAAACTACAAAAAGCTTGATATGAAATGGCAAAGGGGTAAAACGACTTTCAAACGGTGTATCGAGCCAGGAAAATTCCACCGAATACCAAAGTTAACGACACGAGACGATACACACGCATTTCAAAAAGCCTCGACACGATAGTAAGTACGATATTTGCAAAAACCGCTCGGTAAAATAAACGTATCGCAGCAACTCGGCAATCAGGAGTGTCCCAAAAAAGTACGCAAAATTTATTAACATACACAAACAGATTGAGTAGACATTTCAACAAACACTAACCGTAGCACATACGCACGCCCGTTCGCGCACACCGCCAAAATCCAGCTGAGGTCTTGTGATGTGCTTTTGCCATGCAATTACTCAAGAGGACTCATGCTCATCAACAGTACATGAACATCAGCTGTTATGCGTTCCCCGTGTTTAAAACATCAACTGTTTTCAGTGTCGTATTCTATCATGTGCTTTCTGTCTATGGTATTTTCGTTCACTCAGTTTTCATAGCTAACAGACCTCTGATGTGGATGTTTGTGCTTTGCAGTTCTTGTGCCACATTCTTTTGTGCGTAATACAGTCAACAACAACAACTGCAACAACAACAACAGCAGAAGACGACAGCAAGAAGCAGTGCAATGGTGCTGAAAGCAGCGCACCCACAAATTCAACGACACCTTTGCCGACACCTCCATCAGTTGCATCAAACGTCCAACCTAAAGTACAACCAGTGAAAGTGACGGTTCAAAAAGCTGACGGTGCTCAATGCTCACCTGATCAACAACCGACTGAATTGTTTGTCAACGAACTAGATGTAGTAAGTGGAAATCAGAAGAAGCTACTATGACAAAGATAAAGCTTGTTGTTGTTCATTAAGATGTTTTTTGCTAGAGCAGTCTGCACGATGTCTGTCACACTGTGCATAACGTCAGCATTGTGTTGTTGTGCGTCCTGTTATATATATATATATGTGTTCAATATTATTTTTTTGCCTGCACTGTAACTGTAAAGTCAACGGCGGAAACTTACGTTCGGTCTACTTTTGAAGTCAGAGGTTAATGCGCAATTTTCCAACACGTTTAGCGCTGTTTACCAACGGTCCAAATTTTTATGACTGCGCTTCCCATTGTCTGTTTCAGAGAAGCGGAAACCTGTTTGGTCGTCTGGTGGATACCATTCGAACAGGCACATCAAGAAGTCAAGACGATTTGGATAAGGCGTTACATTCGGATCAAGAAGTGACCGACGAGTTTGTTATTATCCAGCAAAAGGGGGCTCCCCAAACACATTCTGATGTGGAGATTGAAAAGTAATACTGTTTTTATGTTATTGACATGACATAATTTATTTGAATTATGAAAATTACAAAACATCAGAACTCAAAACACGGTCGATGGAGCGTCTCAGCGGTTTATGTTCCTCAAGCGAAACAAAAGAAGGGACGAAAGCGGCCCACAGGTACGCTACTGCAAATGTGGCATAGCACTTGACAGTATACATTTTATCCATGTTTTAAATCCATAAATTTATTCACTGTTGTGTGTGCTGGAATTACATGGGCATATTTATGTGTGTGTAACGGGCGTAGTGGCGTAGTGGCGCGCGTGTAATAAGCATAACGCTAGAGTAAACACAAATTATAATTTCTGTAAATGAAAATACTCTTTATAAATACATATACTAAGTTTACGTTCCTTCTGACTGTTTTTAACAACCTGACGCAAAGTATAATTAATTTCTTAGCGGCGAAGAATTAGTTCCTATTACAACGTTGGTTATCAGCCGAATACAATTTTTGAAGAGGTATGATTATTGCCCGATCAACGCACACTGCAAGATAAATGTCACATAACTACCAAATACATTAGCTACAACGGTGTGTAATGTGCTCACTTTTTTGTGCAGTTAGATTTTCAAAATTGTATGTTTAGAACCCAAAATGTTTTTTTGAGTATGGTGCCATGTTGTGGCAACTATAATTAAAACACAATTTTAAACAACAAACAGTTTTGAAATTTGCATGCATCCAACAGCAAACACTTGGGGTTATTCACTCACATTGCTTAAACCCTACGCAGGTAGCCAATGCTTGCAAAGATCGGAGCCTCAAATCGAGTTGGTGTTGCTGCAAAAAATGTGATTAATTTCAGGTTACAAAGTAACATTAAAAACTATGTTAAAATTTGCATAAGTTTCTCAAAGAAATCTGAAAACTCGATTTGGGCAACATTGTTGAGTGTTCAAGCTACAGCTGCATGTCATATTCACGTTTGTTGTGGGCCGTGCCATACCTTGTTTGATCTGTTCAAGTAGTTATTTTTGTTTTTGACCTGCCTGATTGAGTTTTTTGCTCAAAAAGTCGCTTAAGTGCAACGTGGTACGTGTTTATCACCGTTTGCTGATACAACTTGAAGTTTCTGCTCCAATAAGCTTTTTGTCGATGTCGCACCAATAAAGCACAATTTTAATGTCTGTTCAAAACTATGTACGTTTCTTACAAAAACGATCCGTGTGTTTATTGCGTGTATACGACAATAAGTGTGCTAGCAATCGGAAAGTTTGTTTGAAAATAAACCCTCTGCTGTGAGTGGCGAACAATTTGCTGTTCTGTACTGTGCATTTCCCTTGCTCTTAGATTGGGTCGTCTCCGGCAACGCGTGAAGACGACTTTGTAGAAGGAGCTCACTATAATCGGACGCTGCAGGCTGGCGATGGTGTTGTGCTTAGTCCACAGCAATTGGGAACTTTACATCAAATGTCAACACAAGAGCTATCCGCTAATGATCAATCCCGTGCAAACAAACCTCAGCAGAATCCTGGACGTTTTATTCCTAAACACAATAATCAAATGTTGCCACCGCCAGACCCGCATCAGGTAAGTCGCTTGCTTAAGGCCTCTGTTTATTTCAAATAGCAACAGGCGAAACTTATATATATAACAGCATTTGTTGGAGCTGAAAGTTGATCGAGTCGTCTTTGCACGGTCCAGAAGCATACTTGAACTGCTTTCAGTCTCAAACAAAATTTTATCATTTTCTCTCATAAAGCTTGCTGCCTGTTTGTTTTCTTTATGTCATATTTCCCCTTTTCTGTCTGCAACACTCTATATTCCCTTTACGGTTGCTGTGAATGATTAACGACATATGTATACTGTATCTGTCCACACTGAGAAAGTTCTTGTCCAAAAACCAGTGTTAGTTTTCTGCTGCTCACTTTGAAATTTTTATACTGCTCATAAATTCAAAATTTTCAGCACGCCAAGCTCTCACTGCTTCAAGCATTCTTTTCTATTTTTAAGACACTTTAATCATTTTTCGATGACAAAGCAGCTACGTCAGATCGAATTTTTCGCCGATTAGTTTAGTTCCATGTAGATGAATGATTTAATAAAATTGCGGATCATCTGCTACCCATATTTTTAGACACAACATTTGTTGGCCACTCCTCGCAGTCGAAGTCCATCGCCATTCAACAACGCTCGTTCGCATTCACCAACCGCACGGCGGGGTGCCAGTTTTGCTTCTGCCGTTGAAGAGCTTGCTGACATGGCTAACCATCGGAGACCAGCAACTGGCAAATGACCGATTCTGTTATTTTTTATTTAACACAAGATTGCAATATTAGAAGATTTACAACATACTGTACAGGGTGTCCCAGCTAGATGTACAACATTTGTTTTTTTAAGTATGCGCGCGTGCGTTGAGCTATGTTGATAATTTTTTCAACGTTTGTTAAAAAGACTTTGGGAATTTGTTTGGCACCAGAATTTTTATGTTTCAGCAAACATGGCACAAGTTATGGCAGTTTAAAAAAAACCCTCATTTTCACAAAAAATGAACGAGCGGAGAGCAGAAAAAGCAAATCAAACACTCACATACTCAAAATATCAACCGTCTAGTTGTGCTCAATGTGCTGGCCCTCTCTTTCAATCAGTTTATCATTTGCCTGTCGAAGTCCAAAACACCTGACAGGCGCTCTTCGTCGCTGATTTCGCCCACAGTTTCACCGATGGCCACTATCAGCTCATCGATTGATGCTGGGTGGGTCTCATAAACACGGTGCTTCACAGCGCCCCAGAGCAGTAGTCGCACGCTGTGATGTCAGGCGAACGTGCAGGCCAGGCAATTGGCCCACTGCGGCCGACCCAGCGCTGGTCAAACTGAGTGTCCAGCAAGTCGAGCACCGGCGCAAGCGGCAATTCAAAAAGTGTGTATTTTTTCAAATGCTCATAACTCAGGTTATATTCAACGTATCGCAACGTTTTTAGTGTCAAACAAATTCCCGAAGTCTTTACTACAAACGCTGAAAAAATTATAAAATTTGGGCAACGCACGCACGCGTATTTACAAAAACAAATGTTGTACATCTAGCTGGGACACCCTGTATATGCACTTCAGGTGGTTTTCGCATGCACCATGAGAACAGTGGATTTGGACCAAATTTTATGCAAAACTCCCCTCATGTGGAGCGAAGTAGACGTCATGCTCAAATCGCTGGCTTTCGATCGACGTCTCTTGATGACCGTTCTCCCAGTCCTTCGCCAAGTATTGATTTGTTTTATTTTTTAACATGTTTATCTTAACAGTAGAAATTGAAAAGCAGTAATCGTTTTGCTTTCTAACAGCTGGTAGTACTCCGGTATCAAGGCGTCGACCCATGATTTCACATGCAGAGTATTATGGTACACACGATCTGCATCGACGTTCTAGAAGTCCGAGTCCATCATCAGATTGGCCACGACCTTTACGACGCCGAATGGTACCATTTGTCAGCATGCCCGCAATTTCTCGCTCACCAACCGTTCCAAGTGCAAAACCCACGCCGCTAGGTAAGTTAAGTCTGTGTCAACATATGAAATTGCTTGATATAACTTTTATATAACAGTTTATACAACTATTTATGAACATAATTCAGGTGACGACGTTAACTTTCCACGATTGGATCTTTCACCAAGTGTTCGTCAACGATATCCATCTGACTCTAGAGAACAGTCGCAGTTCTTTTCGCGCAATTCGCCTCTCGTTAGGGGCCTTGCATATTCTCGGAGCAACAATTATCAATACACTCGGCAATACTCACCCAGTTCATCAAGGAGACCTTTTCTACCAACATCGAATAGTATGGATGCGGCTGTTGTGTCAAATCGCCAACAACTACACCATCAGCAGGAAGAAAGTCATTTGCGACAGACGGCGCTTAATCAGCATAAAATGCAACAATCTCTATCATCAAATCATTATCCGCCAGCACCAACGCGTTTTATTCCGCCGCAACCAGTAAGCCCTACTGGACCCGGGGGTATTATAAAATATTCCCCCGATCCAACGCCTCGGCCTGGTATGGGAAACTTCACTGCCGCGAATGGAGGTGGCAAAACTGAAAGCAGTGACTCGCTAGCTTTTCAAAACAATCGGATAAACAGTTCAACTCCATTGTGGAGTCGAGTGATTCGGGCTCAACCTGGCAACATACCACTGAGCGACTCGGAGCCGGAAGATTGGTCAAACATTGTATGATGCCCAACCTCCATTTCATCAATTGTCATGCTTCCACAAGTTTTTTGACGCGCGTGGTGTAGTAATTTGACTATTTCATGCTACTAAAACGAGGAGCTTTATTTGTGAACTATTGTTTTGTAGTTTTTTGCATCATCGTGGTATTATTTGTTTATTATGAGACCGAAAACTGTTATCAGAATATAATGTTTCATTTATGCGATGAACGTGTTTTACAACATAAATGATATTTTTACCGCACATGATAGATTTTTACTTGTCTTTACATGATAGACTTTGTCGTTGTTTCATATTGATATTTTGTCAATTTAAACAGGCTGTGATACTTTGAAAAATTCATTTCCTATTTTGAAAATTTTGATTCTTACCAAAATATTTGGCTCCTCAGCATTTTTCTTTAATTCCGTATTTCTTTTTTATTAGCTTTGGCTATTGAACCAGGTTTGGTACCAAGTGTTCGTTCCAGTCAAACACCATCTTTTTATAAGGTTGCGCAAAAGAGTCGACAAGAAAATTCTACCGTTTTTTTGCAGAGTGAGAAATACAAAACAAATAAAACATTATGGAACACAAATAGTGGGCAGTGGTGTGATAACAAATGATCCAAACAACGTGTTGTCATCTAAAAGTCAGAGAAAATGCATCAAAACAAGCTAAACTAATACTTTCTAATACATGGTTACACAACATATGAGAACGGCTGAAACAAAGAACACACTTCAGAAAATGCGTTCCCCAACAGTCACCAGGACGAGGAAATCAGTCTGGTATTTTCGCGCTGTTTTTATCGGGTGTCCCGAATCTTGAAAAGACACAGCACGTACCAAAATACGATAGTCCGCCGATCGCGTGATTGCCACCGTTGTGAACAATGTGCCGCGACCTCCGTCGACACGAACACCAAACGGAATATTGTCGGCTGTGATCTCAGAAGGTTTTATGCTGTTATCGGCCATTATTTGAAACTTTGTTTTTCGCAGAATTTTTCCATCGGCATCATATGCTGTTAGGCGAAGCAGTTTTCGTCCCTGGCGAACGTTTAGCGGAAGTGCAACGGACTGAATTTGAATGGTTGATGGGCGAAACATGCCACTTTGTGAATCGATATTACAATTTTCGTCACTGCCGGCGTCGCATTGCAGCCGACATTCGCTGAAGAAAATTAAAATGATTTCAGTGATTCAGGTTTCACTGTAAATTAAACATATATGTAACTCACATCAACAACAATTTTACCTTGTTCGCGTGTTCAATCGATATCCACCAGGACAAGGATTATCTAGGCATTCATATGAACCAATCACATTCAGACAGAAATTGTTGCCACAAATGTCAGTCGCGGTTTTACATTCGTCCATATCTGTTCAAAACAGACAAACCATTGAATTCTTCATCGGGAAAAGCCGTATCTACGACGTTGCTCAAACGTACCATTGCATGATACGCCATCGTTAGCTAGTTCATACCCAATTGGGCATCTGCAGTAAAATCCACCATGGGTGTTGACACATTCAAATTCGCAAGGTTGTTCAGTTTCTTCGCACTCGTTGCGATCTGACAAAATTAAAAACCTATCTATGACAATCTTTGCAGTATAGTCAGTCAATAAAAAAAACCAAACATATCAAATTCATGTTCAAAAATCAAACCAATGCATTTTCCTCTAGTGCCTGCTGCAATCAACCCAGGTGGGCAACGTTTTAACAAAACATCAGCATCATTTGCTGTCGGGTGTTCTGCGACCGGAGAGCTTGCCATATGAGCTGCGCTTGGCATGGTAACCGCTGAATGCAAAACAAAAACAATTTTCGGTACTTGTTTTTGTATTTCTGTTTGTTTGTCTTACTGTGCAAAAAAGTAGAAAGTTAAAATAAGGAAACAAACAGAAGTAAAATCAGTTATGACCTATAAGACCTATAAACATGCAGGCCACAAGGTTTGGAAGCATAACAGTAATAACCTGTGCAAGGCAAGTTTGTGGAAATGAAAACAAATCCAGCTTGACAGACGCAACGATAAGAACCAGCGGTGTTGAGGCACATTTGCGTTGGGTGACAGGGAATTAGTGTTTGGCATTCGTCTATATCTATAAAATACAAATTACGCGCAGTGCTAATGTACATATAAGGTGGTCCATTAGAAGTTCAACTTTTAAGTGATGTAGCTCACAAACCAGTTATTAACCAGTTATTAAACAAAGTTCAACTTACGTTTCCACGTTTGAATATGAGTCTTTCTATCTCACACGCACAACACAAGAAAATGCAAGAACATTTCTATATTGCACAATTTGAATACTATTTTGAAATTTCAAACATAAGTTGTGAACACATGCTTCAAAATTTCTGTGAATAAACAATACGGTTTTTTATATTGCATGTTCTTTAATGAGTTGAATTTGAGTTGAAACTTTAGATTAAAAATGCAAAATGGATCAACTACAATGTAGGTGCGTTGCCAAACAAACTACAGACATTCAGTGTGACTTAGCAACTTCTTACTTTCTGATGAATTTTGAAAGAAACTTGATTTGGATGTTTTCAAACAACAGGATAAATGTTCATGTCAAAGGGTTTATCAGTGGCGTGCTGCAGCGCGAGAAATTCATTTTTACTGATTTTGACTTGTCCGCTTCAACAAGCAAAAATTATAAATTTCTACAGGATATTTCAAAAGTAGTGGGTAGGTGTTTGACGCGTAATTTCTCGAGTTGTGTTGAACCATATTCAATGAAGTTTTAGACAGTTGTTCAAAAAAGTTTAAGAGTAACGGAAAATGTCGGAAAATTCATTTACCTGCACGCGAATGACAGAGCAAAACACAAAAAAAATTCAAAAATGGACCAGAACATTCCAGATCACGCGATACCACCGGAAAACACAGAACAACACTTAATAAAAACATTCAAAAGAACGCTCAACAACAACGACAGCAGTCAACTGAATCAAATTTCTACCATGAGCCTCAATGCCTCTCTTGCAGCTATCCGTCACGGCCAAAACCGCCTTCTCGCGCATGTACGCTGATTTAGCACGTTCCAAAAACAGCTAAATATAAAAAACAAAAACAAACAAATTGGATTAAAAAAGATTTTGTATTCATGCATGCAACAATTCGGAAGCATACAAGCTAATGTTTCACCCGGCGACAAACAAGAACCCCAGTTGCGTGCTGAAATTAATGATTTTGTGTGTTTTGCTCTGTCAATCGTGTGCAGGTGAATGAATTTCTCTGAAATTTTGTACATACAATGAAGCGTCAGCCCATTACTTCTGAAACACCCTGTAGTTTTCAGTTCAACATGGTGAAGCCGTTGATATGTATGTCGGCGAGTTACAACGCTTTCAAGTTGGTGTCACTACATATGGACCACCACTACATATTATCTACAGGGTGAGCCAAAAAAAGGTTCCAATTCTAAAATGCTCTCACTGGCTTGTGCTGAGTTTTTTCGAGCTGAAAATTGGAACACTATTAGAAAACATTTGGAAATTTTTCTGACCAAATTTTTGTCATGGTATGTTGCCCCTATCACTCACTACAGCAAAATATCCGGAAATTATGAAAAATCGACAAATGCTGTAAAATGCAGAGGGTTGATTTAACTGTAACAAAGATCAAAAGAATGAACGTTGGTGACAGCCCGAATGTTCACAACACAAAAAAATGAAAAAAGCAATATGAGTTTAAAGCAGCTTAGAAATGCCGAATGCTGATCAAAGTTGCATTTGAACAGTTTTTGATCACTCCAATGTTTCACTTCAAGTCTGAGTGTGCGTAAGCGGTTCTGCTCAGAACAGATGCGAATTTATCTTTTCAAATCCAAATTGTTTTTTTTCCTTTTTTAATACACAAAATTTGCCACTCTGATATGTTTACCATAGCAGACTGGTTGTTTTTCTGCAGTGAGAGATGCACTTCCATTTTCAGTCTTTGCTGCATCATGGTTAAGTGGACGGCAGGGCAGCGAGTCTGGTCTGCCAGTTGGTGGGAACATGCGAATAACTTTTCCACAGTGGTTTGGCAATTTCGTAAAAGATTCAATTTGACACCGTGTGACGATACATCAGTTCGGAAGATCGTTTATGAGCAATGATAAACAGTGAGATTATGGATAAACAGTGTTTTTTGTCAAAAATTGCAATTTTTTGAAACTTACACTGTAAAAATAAACTTACGTGTAAGCCAAAAAAAATTTTGATCACAAAAAACTCCCAAAGTGTTCTAGCAAGTGTTCCAAATTTTAAACACGAGGTCCCTTTGTTACAGCTAAATCAACCCTCTGCATTTCACAACATTTGTCGATTTTTCATGTTTTCCAGATATTCTTCTGTAGTGAGTGATAGAGGCAACATACCATAACAAAAATTTGGTCAAAAAAACCTCCAAATGTTTTCTAATAGTGTTCCAATTTTCAGCTCGAAACACGTTAGCACAAACCAGTGAGATCATTTTAGAATTGGAACCTTTTTTTGGCTCACTCTGTATACTAGTATAGTATTGAATTGAGTACAAGTAGTCATGCTGTGCATCAGCTATGATTACAATTCGCTTCCAACACTAATGAAGAGTTGTCAATTTTGGGATAGTCGGTCGATTATATAAGTAGGAAACAAACCACTTGTTTACGTTATGTAAATTTAGAAAATGGTAAGCGGAGGGCGCGCTGGGTTTTCTGCCACACTAAAATAAATGAAAAGAGTAGGAAGAAAAGTTTGGCAACCTTGGCATTGTCCACCATTTGAATGCTGATAGCCTCCTGGGCATGGTTTCATGCATTCAAAAGTGCCTGGCGTGTTCACACATTGCAGCTCATTTCCACAATTAGCCAGCGCAAGTGAACATTCGTCGATGTCTGCACAAATAAGTTTTTAACCAACGTTGCTGCTCGAAAAAACATTTAGTTAAGATAAACCTATTAATGCGTACCATTACACGTTCCATTATAGGTCATATAATACCCGATGGGGCATCGTCCAACGCAACGATATGACCCGATTTCATTGACGCACTTCTGTCCAGCTGCGCATACGTTGTTTGGTTGTTCATCGTTGTGATCACATTCGTTCACATCTATAATAGATTTTTTCACGTATAATTATGTTGTATCACTAAAAATTATTGCTTCAGAGCTTAAAAATTCAACAGCGAGGATGTTCCCTTGGCATTCCGGAGAATGAGTCACTCGACTATATCCAGCTGGACAATCCGTTTGCGGTGAAGATGTCGCTGTCAGTGCAAACCCATATTTTTGTTTGTTCCAGGCGTTTTTTGTAGTGAGGTCAACACTGTTCACATACAACTGATGCGTTGGATAATTCAATTTGGACTTCTTGTTTGACGGATCGTATTCGATGTCGTGTGACCATCTTCAATTACACAGTCGCATTAGCTTGGGAGATAAGATAAACTTGAGATAAAGAAATTGAATAATGTAGTAAAATACTAACTCAAATGGCACTGCATAATGTGGTCCAACACGTAGTGTCGATTGTCCACTACCACGGAGTTTTCCAGGCGTCTGCTGTACATAGGTTTCCGTAAACGGTTCCAACCCAACTACCTACAAATGTAAGTTATCTTTCTGTAATTTATTTTATTGATTTTTTTATCTTTTTCATCTGGTATCACATTATTATATCACAGATTAAACTATTTTAACATTGAATTGTGAAACGTTATATCAAACCTCTTCGGATGTCATTTTTGGCACATCACCCTCAAGTAAAACGTCAATAATCAAATATCCAGCATTGTCCAGACCATGGGCTTGCTGCTTAACCATTAGACGTTCACCTAATTGGTAGCCATTTTTTTAAATTATTGACAGTCAACAACTTTACTTGTCAAATGTATTGTTCAAAAAACTGATAACCTGTTCTAAAGTTATATTCGGAATTTCGTGTGAAGTGACCATCTGTCAATTCAAAACCACTCGGCAGGCCTTTTCCATAAGCCATAGCCCAACAAGGTGTGCTCGCAAAGCCAAGACTGGCACGGCTCACGGCACTTAGATCCGGTGGAAACGCATCAACCTTTTAAAAGATACAGCATGTTAACGTTTACTGAAAAGAACAGAACACAGTAATTAAAAATTACCTGCAAATCAATGAGGTTGCTGTCAGCCATAGGCGTCACATTTGCCATCAAAGGTTGTGTTGCAAGTCGGATTCGATTAACACGACCTTCCAGAGAACCTCTTACTTCACTGGGACCGCCTACAATATGCTTGTTAGCAAAATCGCTTGGACTGGTTTTGTGTGTATGGCGTTGCATAAAAGCTTGCACAAATTAAGATACAAAGGCTTCAAATAACAAAAAGTTTGTTGGTTTCCGTAATTCTAACGCAAGCCTTGTGGGACTTGATTTACTCACCAATCACTAACAGAGTAGCGTCTGCGTGAGAGTGCCCCGCATGATTTTCTGCAACACACCGATACACCGCTCGATCCAATTCTGTTACGTTCAGCAGTTGCAGTGTACTGTTTTGGTGCAGGTGTGTGCGGTTGTCGAGCACAAGTATGCGACCATTTTTCAGCCATGAGACCTTTTCAGACCATGAGGAATTTCAACCAACTATTCAAATAAAAAACGCAACACAAAAGCAGCAGCAAAGTCACGCAACAAAAATTTAACCCTTGTTGAAAGTGGTTCGCCATCAACTCGACAGTGTATGAATGCGGATTGCCCAGCTTGCAGCTGCTGTCGTTTCGGATAGACCCGCACTTTTGGTGAATCTGTATTTGTTTCTATTGAAAAGCTTCTCTCGAAAACTGTTGTCAAAAAATAACAAAACTTTTCTTACTTTCTGTAACATACAGTCTGCTGTACTGAACTTGCTCAATATTGTTATTTATGCTTCGGCCTTGAAATCGACAAGAATACGACCCCAATTCCGTGTCCTACAAAGATGTTACTTGTAAATCAACAGTTTGGAAAGTGTAATTTTGTAAAACATTCAACATACCGTAAATGGCTCGAACACAACTAGCGAGCCGTTCTTGAGTATGTTTTTATGTGCGTCTGGTTTGACTTGTCTACCATCGTCCGCGAACCAAGTAGGAAGGATACCGTATTGCGTTGGCGGATAACAACTTAGCACTGCGACTGTGCGCTTCAACACCGTCAACTCCGGTGGTCTCTGAATGGCCTGCGGCTGCGGCAGCACCCTGACAGTCGCAGCCGCTCGGTCGCTGCCTAATTTTTTCCATAAATTTATTTTCCAAATAAGAATCACCTTTTCTACAACAAAATTACAAGCACAAAGCACATTAATTACCATGAATATTTTTTGCAAGACACATAAACGTTCCAGCGTGAACGTCTGCTTTGACAGAGTTAATTCTGAGAATGGATCGGCCGTTTACAGTTGTTGGATTTGGAATGTACGGTCGACCATCAAACACCCATTCGATTCGTGGCACTGGGTCACCGCGAGCCGAACAGGTTAGTATCAACGCTTGTCCTTCCCAGACTTCAGTGTTTTGGGGTTTTTCGATGATCGTCGGTTTGTCTTGGGTAAAATCAAATAAGTATTACTTTTTCTCTGTCTTTTAATGTGTCTCAATTAAAATCACATTTTGACTGTTTGACAAAGTGAGCTTACAGCACAGTCGAACTCTAAATTAGAGGGAATCAGCTGATTGGATGGGATTATGGTATGCATGCTTTCTGTCCAGAAATTCCAGGAGTTTGGTTTGCACAAAAAAACAGGCATACCGTGATCCCAACCAATCAAGCTGATTCCCTCTAATTTAGAGTTCGACTATAAGCATGTTCAGAAAAAAGCTGTATTGGTTCTACACTGTTTATGACATAAATGTTAGGTTTTCCTTTATAATAATAATATGCAAGGCAGCATTTAAAGCCTCCAACACAATGAACAGTTTACTCATAAATCATTCTGTCAATTATTTAACATACTTTCTGTCAAATCCTTGATTGGCTCATCTTTTACTACAGCCGGAGACTGATTATCAGGTCGCAAGCATCTGATAATTGTTCCGTTTGTACCGTTAGCGGGCAGATCTCGCACTTCTGTTTTCCACGGGAGCAACTCATTGTCGTCTGCAACAAACACGCAGTATTACAGATATCAAGATTAGTTTGATTTGCGCACAAAATTAGTTTGATTAAAAACTTAACGCTGTTAAAACTGACGTAAGATCTAAACAGCTTGAACGGAGTTTTCTTGAATGAACATAATTCATACATAATTCAACATGATACTTTTGTTGGAAGATCTACAAAACTGCCATCCAACTGATTCAAATATTGCGCGAAGAATAATGCGCTCCAGTAATATAACAGTTTAACTTTACAGTCGAACTCAATAAAATGTGGAATCAGCTGATTGGTCGGCTGAGGGGAGGCTGCTCACACTCCGCACCCTTTTTTTCGTGGATCTGGATTCTATTGAAACGTGTTTCTTTTGAATGAGTGTGAATTTCTAGCACCCTTTTCATGCTAAAAATAAATTCAAAGGGTTGGAGAACTGCGAAATTTAGATTTTTTTATTCAACAGCTCAAAATGCATTTTTTATTGACGACGACGACGTCGTCGTCGCTTAATTTTTCGGTGTGAACTAAAAGACAAAAACCTGAAATGAGTGCACTGTGTAGCCAGCTGAAGGGGGTTTCATTCCTAGCTGAGCGATCGACATGCGTCCGCAATTAAAAAATGCGTTCCGACTTCGCGGACGATGACGACGACACGACAACGACTTTGTTTTCATCTTTCATTTTCACCGTTTTCAAGTTGTTTTTTGGTAAGCTGATGTGTTCATTTACTTGGTGCACGCAGCAAACCATGCACAGCGCACTCCTTTCAGGCTTTTGTCTTTCAGTTCACACGCGCAAAAATTAAGCGACGACGACGTCGTCGTCGTCAATAAAAAATGCATTTTGAGCTGTTGAATAAAAAAAATCTAAATTTCGCAGTTCTCCAACCCTTTGAATTCATTTTTAGCATGAAAAGGGTGCTGGATATTCACACTCATTCAAAAGAAACACGTTTCAATAGAATCCAGATCCACGAAAAAAGCAGGATGCGGAGTGTGAGCAGCCTTCCCTCGGCCGACCAATCAGCTGATTCCACATTTTATTGAGTTCGACTGTACAACATATGATAGCAGTATTAAATAAAATTTACAACATAAAACAACAAATAGAAAAAAGCTCCTATCTTGCCATCTTGCCAATTTCATTCAAAAGTAAAATTAAACTTGAGTTTGTAATCTCTCAGTTAAAAACCTCTGTTTGTTAAAAACCTCTCTCTAAAAAACAAGTGTTTGTTTCAACTCACAGCTTTTATAACTACTACTGCTAAGCTAGGCGTCACAGCAAGCCAGGATACAAATGCAACCGATTTAACTGTAAGTAATAGTTTTACAGATAAAACCTCTGTAAGTAATACATTCCAGTTGTTTGTATTGCTTACCGACTTCAAATCACTTACCCAAGTCTGAGAAAACAATTATTTTTAATGTGTCAATCATGCGAAAAAACATAATAAAACCACTAATACCTTCAGGTACGTCGCCACGCCGCCGCTGATAAGTAGTTTTGATAGGTCGTCCTTGATCATCACATTCCACCCAACGTACCTTCCATTTTGGTTTTGGAACTGCAAGAAAGTTATTATTCCCACTACTTCAAACGTTCGTTCACAGCGCGATTGTGTTAAACTCACTCTCAACAAAGAGCCGTCGATGTCCAATAGCAGTGTCGGTAGCGGACTGCGCCACACAGCTATAATGACCATCGTCAGATTCCTCAATATCTCGCACGGCTAACGATGTGCCAATGATGTTGTACTCTGCATTAAACTGTACATGTACATCACTTATGGCAGTTAAAAAAGAAGAAAATTTGCGAACTTGATCCAGTCACAATCTCGTCTTCCGTTCCAGGCTTGTACCACTTGATTTTGGGCTCAGGGTAGCCGGTAGCATTGCAGGGCAAGAGCACAGTTTCGCCCTCTTTTGCTGTGACATTCATCTGGTCGGGAATGATTTTCGGCGGCACTGAAAAACAGTGAAGTTGGGTATAACTATCCATAAATAGTAACATTGCAAGCTAGCTAGTGACAAACCGAGAACAACGAGCTCGACGTTTTTGAAAGCATTACCAACCCAGTTGCTTGCCTTGCACGTGTACACCTTTGTGTCATCCGGCGTCGTCTTTTGAAAAGACAGTGAATCGTCAAGACGCATTTCTAAATGGACCGCTTGTTGGTTAAAAAGTGCACGACAATTACTGAAGTAAAACGCACCCACCGTCTGGCATTTCTTGGTCGTCTAAATACCAAGTGATTTTTGGTTTCGGCTCGCCCACCGCCTCGCATGGCAGGTCAGCTCGTGAACCTTTCTTTGTGATTATTCGTCGAGGCTCCTCAGTAATCTCGGGCGCAACTGACGATTTAACCAAAATTTCACAGCGTCAAATACACAAAATTTTGGAACCGTTAGAGAAACTTACCTCCAACATTTAGCTTGAACTTCTGAGTAGCATTGCCAGCCGGATTGACGGCAACACATTCGTAGTTTCCGGCATCTGTAAGACGGGTATCACCGATACTCAGTTCCTTGTCATCCTCCGTCAGCGCCATTGTTGGATGCTTGTATGTCTCAACTTGATTAAGATTGCCACGAATTTCCTTAAAAGTAAGCTTAAGTCCGTTTTATCTTTTGAGCAAGTGTGTTAACTGTGTTGAAATTACATATTCATACCTTGTACCAAACAATTTCTGGTGGCGGATCTGCCTCGACGACACATTCCATTACTGTCGGCTGACCTTGACTGATGTTTAATTCGCGAATCCCGTCAGATAGTAGTTTTGGTGGATCTCAAATGTATAATACTTTTTGAATTGGATATGTAATTTTAAAATAACAAAGCAGCAAACAATTTATGCCCAAAAATTGCGCTGTCCCAAAGCTGAAGCAGTGAAAATGGCAAGCAAAAAGCAGAAATGAATCTTTCTTAACCAAGATCTAGCTGAACCACTGCAACACAGAACACATACCCACACACATGTTGCACTCCTCCTAAACTATGCGTTCCAAACTGAATAAGTTCATCACACGCACACCCCTAGCTCAGTGCAAAAAACTGACAGCGTAGATAAACGAAAGATAGATTGTTGTTCCAATTTTATTTCATTTACAGTTCACGTTGAATTACAAACATTTATTTAAAAATGCACACCACATTCAAATTTTATGAAACATCAAAAACACCATTCACAGATCAAACATTGTCAATATAACTACTCTCTAGTACTGAATGCCTCGTCTTGGTACTCAATAAAATAGTCACTTTCAAAGAGTTCTTACTGGCTCGTTTACTAAACTTAGGCGGTGCTTTAGTTACACCAAACACCGTGCTCAAAAGCTCAGTTATATTTTGATTCCCGTAAATAGTATTCGCGGTATGAACTACTGTTTCGGGCAATCGCCGTCGCACTCGTCGAACAGAAGTGAAAGATGTAATCGACTCACTGATGCTGCTGATGACATAGGTTTTCTTGTCTTCACCAGCGTCGTTCGACGCTATGCACCAATACTGAACAGTGGTAACATTTGGCGGAGCGGACGTAACAGTCAATGCGTTGGTCGTTTCGTCGATCGAATGTACGTCATCACTGAAACATTGTGAAAGATATGAAAATGCATTAACAGGTTACAAAAAGATGTAAAAAATATATATTCACTTTGCTAGCTCTTCTTTGACGCCGTTGATGCGTCGATGCCATTTAACTGTCGGCACCGGATTGCCACGAGCTCCACAGTTCAGTGTGTATGAACGATTCACAGGCAAAGACTGTTTTTCGGGCGAAACGTTCACAATTTTCGGAGGCACTAAGATATGTTTCAAATAGTTATCAACGACTTCCAACAAAAAACTGTTATCTTTTAATCCACTAGTTCGTAACAGTTTACCAAGCACTTCAACCGTATACGCTTGATGGTCGTGTCCGGCGCTGTTTTCAGCGACACATACATACAGGCCAGCGTCGAGCGAGCGCGCTTGGAGAATGCGTAATTTCTGAATTTACATATTAAAGCAAACAAATAAAGCAAACAAATGGATGAGTACAGGGTGAGCAAAAAAGGTTCCAATTTTAAAATGCTGTCGCTGGCTTGTGCTGGGATCTTATGACCTAAAATTTGGAACACTGTTAGACCATTTCGAGAAGTTTTTTGATCTAAATTTTTATTGATTTACATGTTTTATTTTAGTTTAACAGTGCATTTAAAAAAAATTTTGACACAAAAAACAATGTTTATAAATAATCTGGATTTTTCACTGCAGAAAGCAATTAGTTTGCTATGGTGAAAAAAATCAGAGTGGCAAATTGTGAGAATGGATAAAAAAATAATTTGCATTTAAAACTATAAATCGCATCTGTTCTGAGCAGAACCACTCACGCGTACTCAGACTCGAAACGAAACATCAGAGTTATCAAAAACTGCTCAAATAGAACTTGTTCGTTATCTCTAAGCTACTATTTGCGTATTGCTTTTTTCATCTATTATTGTGTTGTAAACACTCGGGTAGTCACCAAAGTTTATCATTTGGTACTTGTTACAGCTAAACCATCGGTTTGCATTCAACAACATTTGTTGCTATTTCATGTTTTCATGATTTTCTGCTGTAGTAAGTGATAGGAGCAACGTACCCTAAAAACTTTGTTTAGAAAAACTTCTCAAAGTGCTCTAATAGCGTACCAGTTTTCAGTTCGAAACGTCTCAGCCCAAGCCAGTGACAGAATTTTTAAGTTGGAACTTTTTGTGACTCACCCTGTACATTCAACCGATCAAAACAGTTTCAAACACGTATTAGATCCTCAGATTAGATATTTTAGCTATTTGAGTGTTGATTTTAATTGCTGTAAATCTCTATCATTCTGCGCAATCAAACGTACCGAAGTCAAGATAACTATCAAAATAATGCAACCAAGCAAACGCTCGTACATTGCCTTCAACGACGTATCGGTCTCGCGTGACAATCCGACGTCCTCCACGTTCCCAACGGTATTCTGGTTCAGGGTGTCCAACGGCCTCGCATACAACTACGGCCTCATTATTTTCAATTACTTGTACCGTGCCACCTTGGTTGATTTTTGGCATTTCTGGAATGTGTTGTTTAAGGTTTTTGACGCCAATGTGAACAAGTTTTGACACGAACCCACTGATAATGAACAGATATGTGATGAAGTCAACCACGTTACAATACGTTGGCTCAATTTTCAGAATGTTGACAGACGGTCGCAAGTGACATTTTCCCAACAGATGAGGCACAGATTGTGCCGTAGTTTTTTATTTCCATAACTTCTCTTAAATCATGAATACAAGTTACAGAGTCGGGTTCCGTTTTCGATACAAATGTGCTGTTAAACTATTTTTCGTCTTCCAGTCTTATACCACAAGTACGCTTTTACGTAAGTATCGCTGCATAGTAAACGCAAAATAATTTCCTATGGGACGTGACACATATGTGTGCCCGGGTATATGTAACTTGGTAGAACGGCAACAAAAAAGAGTTTCTCTTTTCAATTACTGAAGGTTCCTTCTTTTCGTTTGTTTTGAGTAGCACACATTTATTGTACCTTTAAATGCTGCGACATTTTTAGATTTCAAAAATTATCCACGAGGTTTAAAAAACACAAAACAATGAAGTTTTTTCACTTACGTTGAACGACGACATTGAACAGAACGAAATCTTCGCCAGCCTGATTTTTTGCCAAACACTTGTAGATTTTTGAGTCAGCCAAAGTGACGTTCGCAATCTGAAAGACGACAAAGACAACTTTTTACACTGTCAAACTTTAAATCAAAAGCCCGACCGCCACGTTTATCGTTTTAAACTAGTGCCTAGCGATCTCGCCAACATGCTGTGGATTTCAAAATGAACATGATAACTCAATAGTCACTTTTTGCTGCCGCACTAACAACAAAAAGATTCGCCAACGGCCCAAGTGTACTGTACAAGGAATTCAATTTTTCCTGTCTTTCTCCAGTGTTGACCATGGACAATAAACATCAGCCAACGCGACCATATCCGCAGTTATACGCCAATGTTCACAAAAAGTATGTTCATTTTCAATAAATGTATAATTCCATATCATGCCGTGTCGGATGTTTTAAGCTCGACTACACGCATGTACGCTCGGAAACAATATTCTTTTGCTTTATATATTGTTCTGCGACTTCCCAGTGCACATGAAAAAGATCATGTTAAATGTCGCTGGTGGTGCACTTTGTAACGCGCTAAGTCCTTCTGTCAAAAGTGAGCTAAGTATATGTTCGTTTAATAGCTTGGTCTATAATCTGTTTGCTTGGAATCGGGGCAAGGTGTTTTGACAGTTGTGGTTGTAGGAAAACCATTTTTATACTTAGAAACCAAAAAATCCAAACAAGTAGAGGACTTAGCGTGTTATAACAAAGGCTAGCGGTGCAGCGTCATAACATAATTGATTACTCCCGCAAGAATATTTCTGCGTGTTGTTGCTGAAGATATGAGACGAGATGTCAACATAAATAAGGCATTGTGTTCCATCTTGTGAAACAAAAGAGCGGTAGCAGCTAAAACGGAACAACGACCAATTTTTCATGAAGAAAAACATTTTCTGAATGTTTTTCGTTTTCGATTTCAAACCATTTAATTTTTTTATATTCTCGGTATCAAAAAAATCTATTTTAAAAAGCTCGTCACATCATTTTTATAGTGTGAAATTTCTAAGAACTTTTTTTTGTACCTACGAAGTCAGTTATTTCGTTAAAGCTGATTTGATGCACTAGAGCTGGGTAGTTGCACTATTATTATGTTTAAGGTTTACAATAAGAAACACCTGAACCAAAGTGCGCGCACACATTAAGCGAAAGAAAATTGCTAAAAACAGCTTGCATATTTTTTTGGGTGCCTATTTTGACCAAAACTGTTCCAGATTATAAATCCATTGATCTTGTCCGCGAAAATCTCATTAATCTTTTTGTTATCTTAATCCTTTGTTTCCCTACATAGTTGGTCATTCACCGGCAACTTGGCGGCGGTGGTCGCACCAGACAACGATCAAGAAGCCCCCAGGCGTGAACAACGTGACAATGTCTGCAGAACAGCCGTGAGCAACAACAAAAACAATAGTAATAATAATGAGGACGATCATGGGGACACGGAGTCATTCGGAGTAATGTCAACTGACGAAATCGTCGACCGAATTTCTGTCGACCCGCCGTCACCGGAGGTTCGGAATGTGGATGTTTCTTCGGATGGAAGTTCTTTTAATTTTTAATCAGCGCAAATGTTTCGTCACTATTCATGTAGGAGAATTAGTGGTTCTTGTTTGTTTGAACCACGGAGCCAATTTTATTTTAGAGTGGCATATACATAGCTACTACATGTTAAAAAAACTGATCAATTTCAAATACACACTACTGTAACAATGAAAACTCCCAAAACGAGTATCAATAACCAAGATTTCTATAGCCAACATAATGTCAAATCAACCGTTGCGTATTACCGAAGTGCCTCCAACATTCAAGCACAACAATTTGTTTTTGATTATCTCCGCTCTATTTGGTTGACTGAGTATGATGGACGCGCATTTCAAAATGACTCTGCATATATTAGTTCAAAACGCAAATTATAGTTAAAAATACAAGCGGTATAACCTATAGCTTTTAGTCAGTCAATACGGATTGCTGCACAAATAAGACAAATGCAATTTATTAGCTAACAAAAAGCCATTACATGTTTGATTGAAGTTTTCAATTATACTTCAGGATAATTTCCCTTTTTTACTATTTAACACAAACAGTTCTTGCATGTTCATGTGCGTTTAGACCACTTTCAGTTGACATTGGCAATCAGCTGATTACTAAAATTTGCTGTTCATCTGATGACAAGTCATGGAATCAGAAACCGCTGTCTGTCTACAAAATAAATTCATATTGTTCCCAGTCCTCGTATGCGGTCATTTATCGCAGCAATCAACAGGCTCTACGTGATAGCTGCTCTAAAACTATCTATCATGTTCATTTGATTTTGTCGTGTGTGTTACGTAGCTTAAACCTCACTTTTAGACTCAAAACAAGCAGGTACGTACAATCCGACACGAATGAAAAATCACCATCATCACAAAACACATGCAATGTACAATCACAACAGATATTGATGTTAATTTTCCATACATCCAATATCGAAACAACGTTCGTCATCGTACCGACAACATCTTTAACAACTTCATGTTTGTGAAGCAAAAAAATTGTAAAACTTGACACACGATGTTTACCAGATACACACAAGCCGCCCATGCAAATGAAAATCTCTATAATCAGAAGCCTACAAACACATTGTGCAGAAAAGCATTCAATGCAACATCACTGTATCTGAGGTGCTCAATCAAAGCTTACACGTGTGTGTGAGGCCGCAACGTGTACAATATACAACGTGCATTCAAAAGTGCGTGTCTGCAGTCTCTTCTGCTTATTTAGATCCAATCATTATATATGATTTGCATGCAAACTTGTGCCCGTCCATGCACCGCCTCACCATCGCACTCACGTGCGCTCTTTTTTCACTCGCTGATTAGCTTTGTTTCGCTTGTGATATTTTCTGGCGTGCGCATACTTTCAGAGCTCACACACACACACACATACATACATACATTGGTGATACACTGCTTCGGACGTGTGTTTGGCTTTTTTCAATTTATATATATTTGATCTCTGTAGTTTTTTGCTCGAAGACGTGGAGAAAAAAGGAGAGTCTCTCGCTGACTACTGTTTGCTTATTCATTAGAAGTACACGTTCTCGTTTTGCTGTGTAGTTCATACTGTTCTGATTTCTGCGATTTTTCTGTGTTGTGTTTCAGAGCATGTCTCTGTTAACATTTTTCAATTTGATTAAATGATGATCAGAATAGTTTAAAATTGATTTTAAATGTTCTTTCGAATCTTCAACAGTGTCTTCTTAATTTATGCGTTGGGTCAATTTAATCTTGCCATCTTTTGCATTTATTCAAATTCAGTCAATGAACCTTTCCTTGTGTTTGTTAGATGTTCTTTTCATTTGAAAAAAAAGATAAAAAACCGAGATAGCACAGAAGCCATATTGCAATTTTTCGTTTTGCCGCTCATTTTTTGCACGTTTTATTGGCATGCTCTAGGGTTTTTCATATTTCATAAGAAACCGGTTTTTTATATTGCCAGGAAAAAACGGTTTATTTCCGTTTTAAAACCGTTTTATTTCTCAATTTTTCCCAGCACCCAGCTTTCAGAACTTGGCACTCGAAACCAATACACCTGAAACTAGTGTTTTGATGTGAGTGAAATTTAATTTGAATTTGACACAGTTTATTTTTTTACTTTTGCAAAAATGCAATTATGCGATATAACCGTCCACCAGTTTTCAACTTCTAAAATTTCTAAAAAATTTTAAGGTAAAAAACGGTTTTTTGAAAGAACAACACGAAATAAAACTTTTTTCGAAAAAAAACGGTTTTATTTCATGGCAACCCTACAATGCTCCAAATTCTTCAGCGTCGGTCGTTCTGTCCCAGTAGTGTATACATGTATGTCACTCATCTTCTGAATAGGATTTTTTGAACGATCTACATGAGATTGGGAACACTTTATTCAAATTGTCTTGTATACCCCACCCGAAAGCATGCCAGTGCCAACAAAATAAATAAAACGATTACCATATTTCTTTTTTTGGTGCTCCAGCAATCTTTTATCGCTGTTTCTGAACACTGAACACCGTGAAAAAAGGATTTTTGGTGGAAATAAGTTTAGATTGGACTGTTAGTTATGTTCCATTTTTTCCCTGAGAGATACAATATGTGAAATTTGTGAACGTTGCTCCCTGTTTGTGTTATCTGTGTCTTTTTTTGAATTTCCCTGATTTTTATGCTTGCTGTTGAATATTAACGTACAGTGTGTTCCTGCTTGTGCTTGTAACAAAAACAAAAAGAGTAGCTTTTTTTAAACACTGCAGGTGGTGGAGCTATCAGGTTGGCTAGAGTGCTTTCACAAGTATTTATGCCACCAGTTTTGTTGTTTCTTATGTCCCGGAAGTATTTTTGATTTGAAAAACTGTTTTGATTTTACTTGCTCATGCTTAATAATGGTTAACGTGCGTGTTAAATTAAAAGTGTTGCAAGATGAAGTTTAACTCACTGAAAAGTTTTTTTCGCTACCAACTATTTTACTTTTTAGCTGTATTTTCCAAATCATATTTGCGTTGTGCTCGATTAGTTACATGGGTGTTATACGACTCCCACAGTAAAGCTCTCTTTGATGCACCACAAAATCTGTCAAACAATTTTGACTTAAAATAGAAACGTTTTCAACAAATGTTTTCTGGCTTATTCCAGATAACTACTTTAAAAACGCAATTTTCTCCGCTCAACATGTCACAAAACAGCGAAAAAGCCGCTAGTCGGTCAGAAAATCAAGCTGACAGTACTGACGTAGGTGAACTGAATGAACGCGCTAATGCTGGCAGTTTGCGACCTGATCGTGGATGTGTTTGTCAATCGTTTCTACCGAAATACCATCAGTTATTCCCGGATAGAGCATGCAGCTCTGCAGCAGATGGCGACACCAAGGTAAACAGGTTTTTGAATTTTGATAAAAATTAAAAGGATGATTTTGAAAACACAAGTTATTCCGTTCCGGAAGTTTCGTTGAACACCTATTGCACTGAAACTGATGAACCATATGAAGTGTATTCACGTTTCGGGCTGCACACTTGTGTGTTGTATGCATACACTGCATTTCTGTTGAGACTCAAGATATGCGCTTTTTAGCGTTTTGCTTATGCTCTGAAATTTCATCCAGACATCCACCGCGCTGCCTTAAATTGCAATAAATGGCTAATGCCAATCAAAAAACACCCAGGCCAGCCGCTCAGCGTTTATACAGACCTCTTTTTCAATATGTTCTTTGTGGATATCTTGAAATGTTAGTACATATATACGTATACATAACGTTTAGTCAAAAAGTACATGTACTGTACACGTTCTTCTTTATGATCAAAGACACCATTTTGAAGTCTAGTGTACGCACGTGACAATAAAGGTGCGAGATTTCCAATAAGCACGATAAAAATTGACTCGAACAAAACGTTTTCTACACTGTCTATCATTACGTGCGGTACATGCAGGTAACGTGTATGCGTGAGGACACAGGAGTGAGTCTTTTATTGTACTGGAATTGAAATAAACCTCAAGCTCAAAGTTGTTCTTGATACTTTGAAAGGTTGGTTGGTTCATTTGTTAACTTGCTAAACTTTGGCATATTTCCATTCCATCTTATCTCCTGAACCATAAACTCACAACAACAAAAGCGCATAAACATGCCCGAAACTGGGACGACCAAATCAAGAAAATACCGGCACAAAAAGCATTCACATCTCAGCCTATCCTATCCGCATTTCCACGATACTCTGTGTGTGCCGAAGCAAGATTATCGCTTAGTAAAAACGTCCAGGGAAAAAGAGTGAAGCTCTCGTAAATTCCACCACATTCTCGCCCCACAACTCGTAATCGAATTTCAGTGTAGCCGTCGTGGACGGATCTAAAAAGCAGCACAACAAGCGCGCCGTATTTTTGTCGCCGTTTCAGACATATCACAAATGTATGGGGTCTGTCCGGTCCTGTAGTTCTTTGGCTGGAGCAGTTTTTCGATTATTATGCATGTTTATATTACGTTATATTACGTAGAGATAAAACTATTATGATATACACATACATTTATAAAGTACGCCTTGAATGAAAGTTTTTCTACACCCTAATATCTGATATTTCATTTTTCCAGTATGATCTTCTAGTTTTTTGTTTGCTCACCACGTTGAATGCAGGAAAATGTGGCTCAACACAACTTGAAAACAATCAGGCAAATTTGAACATTCAACATGCCGATGAATTTAAAATATATGTGTGGGCTTATATATCTACAAGCTCACATGTACATGTAGATCAGTAAATGCGTCTACATGTGGATGAACCATATTCGGATTGTTAAAATCATAGTCGTAACCTCTATATAGCAAAGAGGTGTCCTAATTCCTATTTATCTGAACATGCGTTTGACGGCTTTCATTTACAAAAAGCATCCGAAATGCAAATAGAATTTTATATTTTGTTTGTCAAGCACAGCGCTTGTGCACTTTTCCAAAATCCGCATGGTTTAAGGTTACGTAACAGTGCATTAATTTGAATGATAGCTTCATCTAAAATAAAAGATAACTACTGAGTGATCCAGAAAGCTAATTTTCGGAACAGGTAAGACACATATGGAATGCAACATTATTGGACGTATACTAGCAGGCAACATATACAACTAATCAGCGCGCTGAACTTTGAAACTTTCATGTTTGTTTTTTACGGCGCCACAGAATACATGACTCTGTTATCTGGGCACGCTTTCACATAATATGCAATAACAAAAGTACATGTATTTACGACTTTGAATATTGTGTTTAATCTCATTCAAAACAACCATGCATGCAACAGTATCCCGTAAATGGCCCAGTCTCAAGTCGCTCTGGTCTTGTGACTGATAAACATACAGGTGTTGCTGGGATTTAGAAGAATGTGAAAGTCGTTTAAGAATGTCGTTTATCTACAATGTGTGTGTACGTATGTGTACGTATTGTATATTGTTGCGGTCACTATTGTAATCTCTCCTGTCGTCTCACAAATCCATATACAACCAAATGAGTAGATGGACTACATTGGCAGCGCGCATGATTCAAACTAAAGCTACTTTAAGCTTACCTAAACTTAAGAGAACTTAACTCCGCATTTGTTTTGACCATCTATGGATGCGGCACAAACACATATGTAGATTTGTCATTTGTTTATGCGTCTCTCCTTTCCGCTATACCGCCATATACACTGGCCACATCATGCGGCTACAAATTGCATGTGCGTTATCACACATGGCATACGCACATGCGTGCGACACTTTAACAGGACACACAATATGTTGCAAAAGTACATAGCAAGCTCTGCGCAAATGTGTCCACATATGTATAAGTATAGATACACGTGGGCCTTCTTCTTATTCATGCCGCGGCGCGGCACCGCTCTTAGTTTTTCTTTTGAGGGGCGGGGTTCGGCCGCCACACATAATGTATGTTTGTGTTAGTATTGTTGTTGTTGTTGTTGTTGTTGTTGTTATATGAGCGTCGTCACACGTAGCGCGAGGGTTGTTGCGTGGCATACATAGCGAAACGTTGCTTATGTGCAGCAAAGTGCGCAATGGCATATACGTACGAGATGTTTATGCTCCGTATATGCCAGCAGAGGCAGTCCCTTCTGCTAGCTGTCTTGACGCGTGCCCTGGAGATGCTTGATTTGTTGAAATGGTACAAGTTCCAAAAGGCGGTCAAGAAAAAGTTAAGCCGTATAGCCGCTCACAGTTTTGTTTCGATCATCGCATAAAAACGTTGGTTTTAGAAAGTAAATTCATAAACTTTGAAATTATTCTTATCATAGTGATTAGTCTATTTTTAACAACGATATTAAAAATCTCATGGAAAAGAAACTATAGTCATTTGGAACAACGCTACTCCGCCAGTCATATATTCCTTCCAAAGGTTTTGGCTCTCTGAAGTCTCTGTGTACCCTCACTTTCTTTTTCTAGATAGAATTAGAGCCTCTACGTGAACACATGTGCACATGCACATGTATGTACCATGTGTGTTCCATATATATGTTGTGTCGGGTGCCACGTTGAGCGCCAGTGCAATATGGTCTGCTGAAAATTGTTCAGGTTCGAAAAATATACATATGCCATGTCTATATGTGCAGTTGTATATATGTTTTCAGTAGAGACACATGCGGTGAAACAAGTTTTTTTATGTATATCGTTCGTTCATGCATGTGCGCTCAGCACGTGTTTATGTGTGTTTCTTCGATTTTTGCACTCCAAAACTATACTTACAATTTACATATGGTAGTGGTACTATGTTCATGTATTGTACGCATGCATGCACCACATGATGTGCTGGCAAGAACACATGTTTTTTTACTATGTTATGTACATATTGATGTTGTGGAGCTTTATGCGTTGTGCTTGTTTGTTTTTTTTCAACTGGATCCCTTGGCACCCGTCTGGACACCACATTCGTACTTTTTTATTTGTTATTATGAGTTTATTGGAGCACTTTGCTCTGTAGTTGTATTGTTAATAGATTTTTTCAAATTTTTCAGTTGTTGTACCAAGTATTGATTGAAGTTGAAATATATAGTCGTTTTGACTCACACTGTTTGCATACTCTGGTATCTAGTTCAGTACTGCAAAAATACAACTTTGACAACAACGCCCATAAAACATGGCCGTTGACAAAACTTCTGTAATGGGCAGTGTTACAGTGGGCAGAAGAACGGTTTATTAGCAAATGCAGTATTCTTAGGTCATGGTCGCCATGAAAGCTACATATAATGAAGCTAGATTTCTAGCAATTTTCTACAAAAAAACTTCTAGCATTGATGAGTACATCATGTAAAGAGACCCCTCGCAAAAAATGCTGAATTATACTTTTCTCCGCTTTAGTATGTATGTGTCGAAAAAACATCAATCTTATTTTAGGCCATAAAGTCAAGTCACATCTCTCTTTTCAATATACAAGCACAATTATTTATGCGCACACACACGCATGTAAAGTTGCTCCAAAATCGCGTGCCTGAGCGCAATAAAAAGTGCTGATGCTCAACATCCATGCTCACTTTACTGCTGCTATTTATGTCGCTTTTTCACTCTTTTATTCTTGCATCATGTTTTGAAGCTGCCCGATTATACAATTCACATTTCTGTTTTGGAACTATTGAAGGGTACATGTTCACGCATACGTGTAATAGCCTGGTATCAAAAACAACCTTCGGAAACAACCGTGTAAGCAGAAATTTATTATTGGATTCTATTGGTTCATGAAACCGTGTCAGGTCAGCTATGGAGTTTTGAAAGATACCGTATTACCCCCAATAAACCCCCATGGGGGATTAATACGTCAGCGACTTTTAGGGGTGGGGGTTTATTGGTGGGGGGGGGATTATTGGTGGGGGGGGTTTATTATACAAAAATTTCTAGGGGTGGGGTTTTGTTGAAAAATGGCAAAAATACCTTGCATGGCAGGCAAGAAAGTTGCAGAAACTTCTACTTTTCACAGAGATTTCCTTTTGTAACAGCCTTTTGTAATGAAATTACCATTAACTCATCCATTTGGGGCCTTTGGTAGCACAATTTCACTAATGTCACTGCATTCAGCCACTGAATTCGCTGGGTACGTGTTTCAAACAGGTTTCCAATTAACCCCCATGGGGGATTATTTGTGGGGGGGGGGATTATTTGGAAACTGGTCGGGGGGGTGGGGGTTTATTGGTGGGGGGGGGATTAATGGTGGGGGGGGGTTTAATGGGGGTAATACGGTATGAGCCGCGCGGCGGTGTCAAGCTTGCCTGTGCCGCTGCTCACTGATATTGCACACGTGACACACTGAACACAGTTGTCTCCCATATACGCGCCTGCAGAGCAGAAGAAATCCACCACGCTCCAGCGCTTTTTTGTCTATTCATTTCTGCGGTATTTTCTCGGTTTTAGTAACTGTGTGCGTGGTGTTGAGGTGTGCGGTATGTTTTGTGTATTTTTTTAGCATTTTTTGGTTTGTTTATGTGGGTTTTCTATCAGGTGAGACACATGAAGAGACCACCACGACAAGCCACACACATGCAAAAGCAATTACTGAAAATACTCCCTTCTCTTCTCGTGGCACAGTCGGCTGTGTGTGTGTTTCTCAGTTCATCTCTGCTTCTCATTGCTTTTCTCCACGCCAGGTTCTTCAAGCGTTTCATTATTATTTTTTTTCGTTTTCACACCATTGGGTACATTGCATCGCAAACTTAAAACAAAATCGGAGTTTCATTTGCTCTGGTGCTTCTAAATCAATCAATTTTTTTCTTTCTGTCTTTCTTTCTTTCGGGAACATTCATTTCGAACTCATTATGTTGTTGATTAGCCCCGCTGCATCGTCGGATGGTAGAAGACCCAAATCAGTGCAGCCAGTTCAAATTCAATGTTGCACCCTTAAAATTGTGTGGACCTTTTGTACTCTTTGTTTGCGGCATTCACAAATATGTTCAAATTTGTTTGTTTAAAGAAACCTCATGATTCATGTTTTATTCAAGAAAAGAATTCATGATATTTTACCAGCATTATGTTTACTGTTTTATGCCACTACAGTGTTTTCGTTCGCTTTTTAACGTCGAAAGTTAAATTTTGACGTTATTCTGTATCTGTTGACTACACCTTGACAAGACATTTAACAAAGACAAGATTGGGTTTGGTTTGATTTAAAGTTTTTAGGTTAAAAATCTACGCCTGTCTGTTTAATTGTGCGTTGGCTATAATTTGATCGGTTTCTTTCCAGCCAATCCCAAATTTTAAGCGATTCAAACCAATTAGCATGCTATAGGGTTTTCAACGTTTTTTTGCCTAACAACTAGGTATGTATGTAGCTTTGTTTTGTCTCTTTAGTTGGGTTGTCTGTCGGCCAGTTCGCTGGAAAGCTATGTCACGGACACCAACCTAAAAAGCAAAAAACTACCGGGGTGGCAACATGAACCCTGAATTATTCATAAGAACTTGGCAGAACATTCTGAGTTCGTTGTACTTTTTTTATAAAAATCTCATATGCGGAGAAAAGACTTCAAAAGCTCTCAATCATTCATACACACCTATCCGGTATAATTTGTTCTTTATTTTTGCAAAATGGTTCGTCTCGATTTTCGTTCGTGCATTAATCAGGCTAAGTTCCTTTGGAAAAGAAAAAAACGTGTATTTTTCTTGTCTAACTTATTGCTGTGCTGCTGGACAGTATTTCATGTAGCTTTTGTTTCAGTTTTATCACTCGGTTTATTTATTGCCCTTAATGGTTCTTTCACAACGGATTGCAGAAGTTTCACAAACACTAAAAGCCTGAAATTAGCTCGTCTCTACAATTGCATCAATGAGGAAAAATAACAAAATACTGAAAAAAATTGTTCAGTTCTGTTTCTTCACGAAGTTTTGTTTGGTAGCCAAAAGAGATAAAATGTTTGGCAAAAATTTTTGGAAAAAAGTTTGGAAACGTTTTTCAGTGTAGCAAAGGTGTAGCAGACCGCATTGAAATGGACGGTTCCCCCATTTTGTTGTTCGAAACATAAAACAAATGTTTGTAGCAGCAGAAAAAATCTAAATGAATTCCATAAATTCCGCATTATTTTATGGGCAGACAGACCAGACAGACTGACGCCACCATGCCAGTTGCCACGAAAACTCCGCCGCAGGAGACAATGCAGGAGAAAAATTTCCCAGGTTTCCCGGTTTCCCAAGTTTTACGTCACATATTTACCGTTTGCTGGCGACGTGATCTTATTATTTCAATCAACTGGACGTTTCGTCAAAAACGTGTACTGTTCAGAAGCTGACCGTTTTTATAAATCTATTTGGCATTACTTGTGACCGAAATGGGGTCCGATTCATTAAAAAAACAAGATTCATTAAACTGAATCTGCTGGCTGGAATCCTGTTGTGAACACACATGAAAACCCACTACACAGGACCGACGTTCGATCTCTCCATGGCTTCGAAACTTCCTGTCTTTTCCCCTCTGCCATGTTTTTTTCTGTTTATAATCCAGCCGCGCGGTGTGTCTCACCAATTTGCCCTTTATCATGGCCCCGGCGTGCGGCAATAAACGCCGCAATAAAATAAACGCGCAGGCCCATGGCACAAATTTTTCCACTGTGTGTGTGCATTCAGCATTCCGCACGGTTTTATCACTCCACCACGCCCAATTCTCAGTTTTTTTTATGAGCCACATCAGCAGCGGGCGACACAGCGATTTCTCGTTGCCATATAACGTGTAACGTCATACAAACACACACACACACACACAAGGCACTTCGGAATTACATGCACTGCGCCGCGGCGAGAGATATGACGTGAAAATATCTCGCCAACGACAGCTAAACACATTGTTCTCCTGTTTTCCAGCTGAAACACTGAGAGTTTCACTGTCATTTCTGGTTCCAGTGGGGAAACTGTCCAGCGACTGTTACGGTACTGCAGCGCTCGAACACATATGCAGCATTCAAATCCAGCGCGCTGATTGGCTACACGCCATAACCGAGCGTTGTGAGCCGTTGTAAATGCGGCCAATCGGTACAAATACTGATCTGTGGCGATGTTCGCGAAACTTTTACAGAGCGCACAAATTTGCGCTCCGTTTTTGAGCAGCAGTTACGCGGTTCAACCCGTGACTGAGACACAAAAAACAATATTGCATTGCAGCTAAGCGGGTTATCGCTCACTGATTTTTTTCTCATTTTTATGTTTGTTCAACCGCGACAAAACTGGGGTTTTGTTTCGTAATACAGGGTGTGGGCCAAAAAAGTAACCGGTTTACAACTGCTATCACTAGCGTGTGGTAAAACCTGTTGAGGAAGTTTTCAGCGCTGACAGAACTTTTTTTCAGCGCCGACTTTTTCACGGAAAAACAAGTTTTCACCGAGCATCTGCAAAACGCATCATTGCTCACAGACGTCATCATCATCATCATCATCATCATCAAGGTTATCATCCGGTAGTGGTTGATTGTCTTCGTCCCCTTCTTCATCGTCTTCGGCCAATTGCCGTCGTGTCAGCTGCTCAATGTGCATGCCATTGTTCTCAATGATAGCGTCCATCCGATGTTGGAAACTGAGCAGCACTTTCTGTCGCAGTCCGACAGTCTCCGTCGATCTCTCGAACTGCAAGACGAACGTTCGTCTTCAAATCTTCAACGTTGGTCACTGGAGACGCGAGGGTGAGAACCTTGATGATGATGATGATGATGATGATGATGACGTCTATGAGCAACGATGCGTTGTGAGATTCTCGGTGAAAACTTGTTTTTGCGTGAAAAGGTCGATTTATCGAACATTACTCTGTAAAACTGAGTTTACTTGACTAAACTAAAACAATTAATTCAGAAAAACTCCATGATGTGTTCTAATAGAGCTAAAAATTTCAGCTCAAAAGGTCTTACCACACGCCAGTGAGAGCAGTTTAAAACCGGATACTTTTTTGGTCCACCCTGTACATTATATTGCTGGCGCTTACTGCAATGCAGCTTATTCACGTTGTTCTCTCACATTCGCAACAACTGCACTAACCTTTTTTATGACTCGGTCAAGATTAAATTTGGTTGGTCGGTTCATTGAAATACTACAATACAGCCAATCACTGTATTCCGCACTGTTTTTTTTTGTTATTTCACTATGTCACTTGCCGTTCCCCGTTCCAGTCACAGCTTTGTTGTCAGACAAACTGTTCTTTCTGCTGCCACGGTTTTCGAGCCACTGTTTTTTGAGTGCTACATTCAAAATCAAATCAAAATTATTCTCAAAATAACCAAGACGCTGACGAATACACTGATTCAAATGAATCATTTATTTACTGATGCTTGCTTTTGGTGTCGCTTATTAGTGAAGTGAAGTGTGAAGTGAGTCACTCTCGTTTTTGTTCCTGCTCTGTATCGAAATTTCAAAAAGACACAAACAACTGAACTTCAAATGCGCAGAACACCCGCTATAATGTCCAGAGTATCAACTGGTTGGAAAAGACAAACATTGAATTACCTTTGGACCACCAGAAATACGACAAAGATAATCGATAAAAATGCCGTGAAATCAATGACAACAACAACAACAACAACACTACGAGGAATAATCGAAATCGACCGCTCAAAACATAACGGGACTATTTTATGATCCCGTTCAGCGGTTCGACGCCTTCAACGCCAACAACGGTGGACGACGACGACGACGAAGACGAGGACGAAGAAGACGAGCACGTCGAGGACTTCTCAGCGGACAATAGGCACCTTGAGAGGCTGCCCACCTCAGCACTACTGCGCGCCCCATTGGCCTCACCCGAACAGTACTTAGACTCGAGCTCAAGTTACACGTCGAGTTCGTCAGCGGACACGATCGTGAAACATCAGCTGACCAGCAGCGAGCACTCAGCGCACCGACGACCACAGCGACCGGCAACGTTGGACGCCAACGGACGCATTACTAGAGTACTGCAGTGGTCTAGCACAGCACACCGTTTATTGTGGTGTTTTTTGTTCACAATTTTGCGTCAATTCCAATATTACTCTTTCTGTTTTTTATAGGCCACAAAAATTGAAATACCTAATACTGCCCAATTTTTTCTCCAGTTGATCAAAGCACACAGCCCATAAGCGCATCCATTATTGTTTTTGTGGCCTCGAGTTGGTAATTAGCATTTTATGGCTTTTCAAATACGCGAACAAAAACAGTGACGCCACCCGACATTGCACTTGGCACTGCGCTCGGTTTTAGTTTTCAGTGGTTACAAAAAATATAATACACTGTTCAAGGCGGAAACACCATTTAGTTTTTCGTCCGTACGCACAAACGTTGTTCTAAATCCCGTGCGCAAACTAATCGTGTCCGTAATGCATTAAGATAGCACACACGACACGATTTCTAAATCGCGCGGCCATTTTTTACGTGTCGTGTCCGTGCGTACGCACAAAAAACTAATTGCTAAACGCGCCTTCAGCAGTAGTTTGTATCGAATTGCAAATATGCTTTCGATGGTCTATCATGCCATTGTTTTTGAAGCTTTTCGTCAGTGCTTCGTTTGTCAGTATGGCTTTTTTTGTTTCACTTTCAATTCTGTGCCAAACAAGTAGACGCGTCCATGTTCAGGCAGGATTTTTAAGCAACACATACATGTGCAAGTTTCCTAATTTCGCTTATTGCTGACATTTCATCGAATGTACGCAGAGCTCTATACTCGTCCTTCATTCAATCCAACAGACTTTTCCTTGTTGCAAGTTTTTACTAGTCAATCGATCTTTCTAAAAAATCAACAGAACAATCTGCCATCCATCAATTAACTCAATAAATCCATCCATCAGCCAAACCGATCAACAAATCAATCAGCGTATCAATGAAACCAAACAAAGCCCACCAATCAATCAATCCACCAATCAGTTGAGTCAAACATCCGTTCCAGAGCGTAGCGTCTGACGAACGCGGTCAGCAGCAGCAGGAGCGCGACACGACAATGCTAGCGCCGTCTGACCTCAACGACACGAACAACAACGACGACGACGACGACTTCCAACGAGCCGGAACTTCGGCGTCGGCGGCGCAGTGCACCGTGACGCTGGATGTCGGCGGTCAACTGTTCAAGACGGCCGTCGAAACGTTGTGCACGCACGAGAACTCGTATTTCGACCGTCTATTCGCGGTCGAACGGGACGCGGGCCGGTGGCCGCCGCCGTTGCAGCAGACGCACGACGAACAGCAACTGCCGCCTCCGCCGACGATTTTCATCGATCGCAGCAGCGAACACTTTCACTACATCATGGCATATCTCAGGGACGGCATCAACGCGCAACTGCCACAGGTTCAGTCATTCATTCGGCTATTTCGCGGAACGGCAGGTGCAGACAGATGGAAGGAATTGTTTGCATTGACAAACGTTGGCACCCAAAACTGTCCATTTTTCCAACCAGTTCGTGACTGTAACAATTGGAAACAAGAAATTTTGCAAAAAGGCCCCCAATCGGCGAGTTTTATTGCATTTGGGCCCAGATTATTTGCCACTTGTTTAAAATAGCACAAAGGAAACACAGACGACCGGACTGCTTCACTAGCGAAACATTAGGTTCGACGAGAAAAATCCCAATCTCAGAAAGGACGACAAAAAGCAGCAATCTTATTAACTGCTGCGACCGTTTCAGAACACTCAACTGCTCCGCGAGCTGCGTCGCGAGGCGCTTTTCTACAATTTGAACTCGTTAACGAAACTATTGGACGTTCGATTGAGTTCGCCCGACCGCGTGATACGGCTCTCCGTCGGCGGCATCGAATATCAAGTGACCGCACGAACGTTAATGCGATCACCCGTCGAAAGCGTGCTTCATCAGGTCGCGCTCGACGAAACTTACTGTCCGTTAGATGAGGAGGTAAGCAGCGGGTTTTGTCAAGTAAATTCTAATTCAATTCTGTTTGTTTTTTTCGATTCAATTCGGTTCCAAGCCAAACTCCGTCAACGGACAATGGGAACTCAAAACCCGTCAGTCTTTCAAAAGATTTCCAAACAATCCTGTCCGATCAGATCGAAATTGAAAAGCTCCGTCCTAGTCCAGGACATCATCCGAAATCAACCCTTATCAAAACACCGCTTTTCACATAGGGCCGCCCGTTCCTCGACCGCGACGGCGCACTCTTCACCTATCTGCTCGAGTTCCTCCGAAGTGGATCGCTGAAAGGCGTCACGCTTGACCTGAACGACCGCGCGATCGTCAATCGCCTCGAGATGGAGGCGAAATTTTACAGAATCCCTGACATGATGCAGGCGATCTACGACCAATTGTACCCGTGGAGGTACGCGTTCGACAGTGGCGGTCGAAACAATCGACAACACCACCACACGCCTTCCAGACAGTTATCGCGACCACCGCAAAACGGTCTACAGACGCCCTCCGCGGCGTCCAGCATCCTGCGCGGTCACTCGTCGCATCAGACACCGCCGCCGCCGCATTTGGACAGCGAGCATGGCGCGTCGAAACTCGGCTCGCAGGCGTCCGGTCTGGCGGCCGCATTTCAACGGACGGTCACACTAACTGGTCCGCACAAGAAGTTGGACACGATCAGTATATGAGAATCGGTTGAGAATGGCTGAATGTTATCGGTCGGTTGTTGTTTTCTTTTGTGATTGTGTTTAGTCTGGATTATAATGTGACGTTCTATCACTTTCTACAAAATTGCCAGTTTATTCTTTCATCGTAACGCATGTTTTTTAGTTTCAAATTAAAACTGAAACATCACTATGAGGTTTCCAGATCACTGCCGTAATACACACTTGCATTGCCCCATGAAAAGCCATTCCAGTTTGGACCTGCCAAAAATACCCAGTATTTTTCTTCTGCTAACCGTTTTTCAGTGTTATCCATAATGTGGTCTAGCAAATGCGGCAATTTCTTGTTTTATTACTGACAACTGTAACCATTATGGTATTTTGTTTTTTTGGTAAGCCAGGTTTTTCAACTGTTACAACCCCAGCGACGAGCTAACTGGTTGAATTTGAATGATGAGTTGCCGTTGGTTGAAACACTGGTTAATATCAAATTACCTGCCGATGAATTGAGAACTTGTAAGAATGCGTGTTTGGCAGTTAAGGCCCGTCTATAAATACCTGACGTATGCATGTACGGCACGTCACGCCATTTAACGTCTCGTGTTATTGTATACTACCGTTCATACTTCGACGTACGTCAACGTACGTCTGCATACGTGAGGTATGAACGGGCCTTTAAAAGTATGATCTCTTAGAATTGCATCTTATCAGTGTCACAATAACAGCACAGCCATACAAAAATCTTTCAATGGAAAATCTGTGTTTTTTAGTAATAAAACAGTTCAGTTGCATTTACGAATTACGGCTGCCAATAACTTTTTTCAATCAATCGGTTTTTTGTTTGTTGGTTGTTTTGTTCTTCTGTGATTTTCATTTGAAAATTTCTTGTAGAGAGCGAGAGATATATGGTGTATTATTATGAAAGATAAAAAGTGGAAAGGAACACTTATACAATGTTATTGGTTTGCCGATCAAATTCGATGTATAACAACCCACACTTCAGTGTAGTTTTTGCATGCAGCTGAAATTTTATTGACCTTACGCAATTCACTCATTTTGTTGTGTAACTCAGGGAGCGCGTGCTAAGCAAACTACTGAAAACTTGTGGATCGTTTTTGCTAGCAATGCATTTAAATTTACTTCGAACTATTCCACCAAAAAATCTGCAATCGGAGTAAAAATAATAGTCTCTACAAGTTCTAAACCATGGCTAATATGCATGACGGATTGAGTTTTAATTCATGTGTGGCGTAAACTTTCTCAAAAATCTGTTCCGTGCGGACTAACAAACAAAGCAAACAAAAAACAACAAATCGATCAAAGACCACCAACCACAATCTCACGACCGTCGTCAATGATTTTGAGCCCTTGGCTAGAGGCGTCGATCAACTCCTCCGGCGCCACCACATCCGCCATTGAGAGCCATGTGATCTTGAAACCAGATTAAAAAGTTTTAGTTTTTTTTAAAACGTGACAAAGTTTAATAGCAAAATTTTTAATTCAAATGTACGAAGCAGTTTTAGGTTGGAGTTGCCATAAAAGACTGGTTATCCACCAGATGAGACCAGCAAAAAAAACCGGCCAGACAAGACCAGTCTGTGTGGCGTGGCAGGCAACCCAATGTCCATGTGTGTGAAGTAAGACAGAGAACGGACGACAAGTTGCGCAAGCTTTACCTTCGGCGGTGGTTTACCGTCAGCGTCGCAGCGGAGTCGCATCGGTGAATCGAGCATTATGGATGGGTTCATGTTGATGCCCTCTCGGTTGATTCTCGGTGGGACTAGACAATGGTGTAGTTTTCAGGAAGAATTATTAATTTGTGTTTTATTAAATATTTAAGGAACACTATTGAAACCATTTGTGCCACAAAAATCTGAAATCTTCTCCAGTGCCGCAATGTTTTTTGTCTGTTAGATCGTGTGCCTTTTTCACACAAGCATGTGTTTTATTGTCATTGTGTTTTTGCACCGTTACCGTTCAAAACGAACAGACAGGCACACACACTATGTGCACGTTTGTTTGTTTGTGATTGTCCAGCATTGCACTATAAAAATACAGTCTACAGCTTTCAAGACCGAGTAGATTCGAGATGAATCGTGCCTGGCTGAATACCTCATGGCCCAGTTAAAGTTGAATATTCACACTCCGAAACATGACACAGAATCCAACACCAACCAAGAACGTCGACAAGCACCGGAGCCTCCGCATGGCCAGCTTCGCTCTGTGCAACGCATTTGTATTCGCCAATGTCAGATTCGCGCAGTCGCGGAATATCCAGGCTGTGCGTTTTTGGGTAAAGTTTGTTTGTTTACCGGTTACGACACATCTCAGTCTTCACTGTGTTATAAGAGGTCACGTGTCTTCAGACTAAAGACTTTACCGTCCACCATCAGCAGAAATTCTTGCTCCCGTTGCGGACGTCACAAGAACTTGGCCATCTTTCAGCCATTGCAATGTTGGCTCCGGATTTCCGGACGCTTGACAGAGCAGCACAATTGACTCGTCAAGTGGACGAATCGCTTCTTCGCCGCCGCCACTGATGCTGACTGTTGGCGGGACTGAAATATTGAAAGTGGTTGTGTCTGTGGTCGTCACTCTATTCTGTTGGCGTTTAGATTGTGCAGAGCCTTGTTTCTATTTATTGATTGACACATTATTGATTCGTTTTGAACTAGGCTGCTGCAGACGTTGACGATAACGAGCTGCAATTTTATATTTCTAGTTTTTTGGCTCACTGATATCTACTGCCGTATAGTTGAATCTCTGAAACAACCCCAAACTATGTAGGTGTCACGAATATGCGCAAACCAAACCAACCAAAAACGTCCAACACAAGATCCTGTTCCTTCTGCCCGGCTGCGTTCCAAGCCGTACAGGTATATGAGCCCTTGTGTTTCGTCTCGGCAGTTTTCACCGTGATTCCCTGATTATTCTCGACCAACTGGAACTCGACATCGTTTGGATCAATGGTTTTGCCATCCTGTATTTTTTTAGTTTTTTCGCACTACGTCGACGAGATCATAATCATCACACAGGGAAAGTTAAACCAATGAACCAATCTTCAGTCAACTGTTGCAGAAATTTACGTCTTTGCTAAAAAAAGGTCAAATTTTTAAACGCACTTTCAACCACCGCACGGACGGGAATGGATGTCCCGAAACCATACAGAACAGCGTGATTGTGTTTCCAATTAGCACTCGAGGATACGGGTCATTTCGACTGATGTCGATTTCTGGCGGAGCTGAAACAAAACGAACGGTGTGAAAGCGCTGGTTCGTAAATGATCCGAAATTCAAAAGCTATGAAATTTATTTTACCATAGTTTCTTTAGCAACTGCATGCTGAGCCAAGCCAATTATTGCTGACATATAAACAAAGTGGAAACCACAAGCTAAACTATTGAACTATAACCAACAAGTATGAAAGTGCGAGGGAAATTTAGAAACAGCTGTAATCAAAAACTGAGCGCAACATAGATACTGTACAAAAAATGCAAACATTAGAAACAGAAAATAAAAAACTTAAACTAACGAAATTTTAAACGAAAACAAAAAAATCAAAATTACAATACATTTACAGCAACCAAAGGTATACTGCAATGATCATGCAACAAGTAAATGATGAATTCAAGCAAGCGGTTAATAAACAGAAACACTTTTTTCACCATAAAACCATTTTAAGTGGCTCCAAAAATTTGCGCTGTATGCACAATTTATCTACACGTATGTACAGTCGAACTCTAAGTTATAGCTGATTGGTTGATGCTCACATGATGCATGCTTTCTAAGCAGAACGATAGACTCCGAAGACGACGCTTCGCAGCAATGCCTGCACAGAAAGCATGTATCACATGACCACTAACCAAACACCTGATTCCCTATAATTTAGAGTTCGGCTGTATGCGTTTACGATGAAGGGTAGTGGTCGGTTACGCTGATACACCTGATCGCTTAACTTCAGCTGAAGTGAAGAAACGTTGCTGAAATCAATTTCAAACGGTCAATAAAAAACAGTCAAATTTCTAAGGAAACGAACGATTCGGCAATTGAAGTTATACCATTCCAATTTCTAAATCTAGCATGCTTATTATCAAACGCTTGACGACGCTTTATCATGATCTAAACTCTATCACGACGCTTTTTCTTAAATCTAATCGCTTGTTAAGTTTTTCTATTTGAAAATACCGGAACAAAATGTTCGTTAATGTCAACACTTTTCCCACTACCATACATTCTACTACTCTTCTTCACAGCAATTGTCCCAACTGTTGTTCTGATGCGGTTAGCAGCGGATAGAATTATAGTTTTCTTGAACTGGGGCTCGTATTCGTAATACAGTTGGTGTCTACGACTAATATTAGAACCATGGTCGAGACAAGACTGTTGGCTCCTACATTGAATTTCAACTTCAAATGATGCTTGAGATTCGCCGGCTCGATTCGACGCAATGCATTGGTAGGCTCCTTTGTCGGACATTCTCACCGCAACAATGTTCAGTCGGCGGCGGCCAGAAGAGATCTGACATAAAAACGCATTCCGTGTGCATTTGAAACCGTCAGAAGTACACCAAAGTGAATAATTCAATTTCATACCGTGCTATAAAATGTTGTTCAAACTTACTCTGACGTCAGGAATGCTCAGTGTATCTAACGGACGTCCATCCTTTGTCCAACTGATGTCCGCATCCGGCACAAAAGTGTCTAGTTCAACCGGACACACGAGGATCAATTGTTCACCCACGCGTTTAACTATTTTCTGGGTTTGTTGAGTCACGTCAATCATCGGCGGTACTAAATAAAGGTTAATAATGATTACGACAGATGTAGTGGTTTCGCGAGTTTTCACGCGATTGGACTGATCATCCATACCAGCAGACAATATAAAAACAAAACAAAAAACTTTTACAGTACCTAATACTTCGAGATTGAAGTCTTGTTCAGCGCTGCCGGCTTTATTCTCTGCGTGGCACGTAAATCGACCGCTATCCGTATCTCGAACAGGTTCGATTTTCATTGACTGGTTTCCATTTGATACGGTGATTCGATCCTCGCTGAGTAATAGATAGAGGAATAAAAAATCATTAGACAAATGTGAAGAAACCCCCTGCGGGTTCACTCACTCTATCGGCTGTCCTTCTTTAGTCCAAGAAAGTACGGGATTTGGAATTCCGGTAGCTGGACATTCCAAGGTGATTGAACGATTCCTGATCGCCAATGGGTTACCAACAATGTTCGACTTGTCGATTTTTGGTGGCACCAAAACTCGCAGGGTCATGTCAATCTTGGTTGTGCCGGCGACATTAGTAGCTTTGCAGGTATATCTATAAACGTTCCTGCTTAGCAAACCAGACACTATTCATAGCCACTACTGTAATACTATAGTACAATACTGCTAACAAGACTACCAAAATATATACGTAAAAATACAAAGCACAGACACTATTTAAAAATGAAAAACTGTTCTTACTTACTCGCCACCATCAGAAACTTTCGCCTGTGACAACGTCAAATGTCGACCATTCGCCGAAATCCAAACATTTGAATCAAGGTATACTCCTGTTTTGCCTTTCATCCACGTCACATCAGGCGGTGGACTTGCTTGCACCTTATACAGTTGAATGGATTCAAACCAGAATTCTTTAAAAAGGTTGTTTGCCTTCGAAAATAAGCTGCCTACCTCGCAGTCCATTGTGACTGAAGAGCCATCGACCACCTCGTACTCTAACGCTTTAGCGACGCCAAACTTTGGTGGTCCTAAAAAGATGTGACGTGAAGCATAGAAACTTTTTGATACGCAAAGACAATGCTGTGGGCCCCAAGACCACCGCAGTTTACTCTAAACAAGCCCCTTCAACATATCCATTTATACTACAATACCATACAAATCCAATCACTAAACGACACACATTATAATGAAGCCACACTCAACTGTAAAGTCATGCACTCACCTATAACTTTCACGGCAAAGTCAGTGTCCAATTCTCCTGCCTCATTCTCAGCGTGGCAGGTGTATCTGCCTGCATCGTCTTGAGTGGTTGCATTGATTCTTAAATGTTTTTCGTTTTCCAGTTCGTACCGATCAGAATTTATGTCAACAACTTGCGCGTTTTTTCGCCATGTAACCTGAAAATTATTACGATAAAAGAAATTGCATTATCAAATTTAGAAAATTGGAACCAAGAAAAAAATAAAACGTACCGTTGGCTCTGGAATGCCTATAACTGGACAAACAATAACGATTTCGTGTCCAACAACAACTTTCGGATTCTGATTCAGGGTTTCATCTATATGCGGCGGAACTGAAATGCAATTTTTAAAAATTTTAGTTTAAAGTTTGAAATTTGGTTGCGTGAGAAGCTAAAATAAAAAGTGATTAGAATTTACCTAACACAGTGACCGTGAATTGCGCCTCATCTTGGCCTGCTTTGTTTTTTGCCAAACACGAATAGGAACCGGAATCTGTTACCTAAACAACATGTATAAATGTGGTCGAACTCGAAAAGACAGTTGTAAAATAAACTGGACCATAATCAACCTTTTAAAAAACGACAAACCTTGGCATCAAGCACCATCAGGTGTTCGCCTCGAGGACTCAGTATAACATTGGGTGCTTCATCAATAGGTCGCCCAGCTTTAAACCATTGAATTGATGCGGGGGGTTTGGCGTCAACGAGACATTCGAGTTTTACTTGACCACTTTGTTTTTCGCGGACATTCCGTTTAAGGTCGATAAATCGAGGCGCCGTCGCAACGTCAATCATGAAGTCGGCTGTGGCGTCATCTGGCAACAAAATTTAAGTTTTTTGGAGCACATGCAGCCAATCAGTATTCAACTGAACAAAGCTTCAGATACATTGTTCAAACATGAACACACAATAATTCGCTGAAAAACTAAAAAGTAGTTTCGCGACTTTAATTACCCGCTTCATTAACCGCATGGCACGTGTAACGTCCACCGTCGGCCGGTTGTGCGTTCAGCAAGGTCAGTCGCTTCTTGTCAGCCACCAATTGGTATTTGAAATTGTCACTGAAGTCCAATTCTTCCCCGTCTTGAAGCCAGGTAATGTTTGGAGCAGGAGAGCCGCTTGCGAGACAGTCAATTGCTAATGAACGGTTTTCACTGACCCACATGACACGTTCACCCGCCTCGATAGTCGGTGGTACTGAAATGTGCGGTATTAGAAAATCCAATGAGGTAAACCAGAAGCCAATTTTAATGACAAATGTTTTTTTCAATTTTTCACTAATTCTGACAGTTTTTTTTCCAAGCAGTTGAAAATACCTAAACATAAATGAAAATTGCCCATACAATGTACGTACCGAGGACCATCAGTTCTACGGTTCGGCTCACTTGAGCAACGTCATTTTTAGCAATACACGTGTATCTTCCAGCATCATCCATGGTTGCATCGACAATGTGCATGTAGTGAACATCGAAACTGGATTGAATCAATGCCGAATGAAATGGTTGGCCATTTTTCATCCAGGTAACCTGCAAAAAACGTTTGCATGTGTGTTTATTGCCAAAAAGGTTGATTCCATTCTTTATAGAACTATGATTATTACGCTTTTTCTGAAACCTGAAATTTGCAATTTTTTAGCTGTTAATTACCTCCGGTTGGGGTTTTCCGCTAACTTCACATCGGATTGTGCGTCCATCACCAAGAACGGTCTTCAGTGTGTCTTCGCCGGGAGCAATTCGTGGTGGAGCTAAAAACTTTTGAACGTTTTTTGTTACACCTTTGATTTTTACCAATTAGAAACAAACTTTTCAACGTCAAAAATGTATCGGCTTCAGCGTGGCCAATTTTGTTCGTCGCGATGCACGTGTAGCGCGCTTGATCATTCATTTGTGTTTCATTCATTCTGTGATAAAAAATAAAAACAAAACTGTGAACAGGCCAATGCATCATGGATGAATTGCAAATTAAAACTTGCCAGTTATGGATACACAAATAAAACACATTTGTCTGTTATAAAAACAGTTCTCTTTCCTAACCTTAGCACAGTCCCATTGTTCAACAGATCAATCCGATCGTTTTCGAACAGTGGGCGTCCGTCTTTCTTCCACGTCACATCCGGCTCCGGAATTCCGTGCGTACGACACTCGATTTGCAACGTTTGACCGATCACCGCTTCGCGGGTCATGTAGCTCGGTCGACCAATGATCTTAGGTGGGACTGAAAATTTTGAAACAGCGTAAATATAGATATACATAGCTGATTGAGCTGCATTGGGTGCATAAGATAAAGTGTTTTTATTATATAGAGTCTCTCACTCTTGTAACTCTCTCACCAAGAACAGTTAACTGCACATCTAGACTCTCCTGGCCAGCGTCGTTCGACGCAACGCACGTGTACCGAGCGGCATCGTGAGTTTTGGTGTTCATCAGGTGCAACTTTCGACTGCTTGCAGACAGCTAAAAAATGAAAAATAAAATAATAAGTTATATGTTTCTCATAAATATGCTACGTTGTCCTGAACGTTGTCCCGCGCTTAAACGGAACAATATTTACAGCACCTGTAACGCGTGTGAGGTCGTTATCGGAATATCGTTTTTCATCCATTGTATTTTTGACGCGACCGAATCAGCAGGACAGATTAGCGTCAGCGTGTCGTTTTCAACAATCTCGTAGACCGTCTGCACTGGCCCCATCGTTGGTGGCACTAAAATTCAAAAGTGCAAGTTTAGTCCATCGCAGCGAAATGATAACCTTACAAAACGTACAAAAATTCGGCTTAATAATCAAACAGATCTACGTCAAAGAAACGACCTCAATTTCTTGAGGAGTATTCGATTCTCAAAAGCGAATAAAACATTCAAAACAACTGTTTCCCAAGCACGTCTCTAATGTTTTTATTGTTTGTCACCAGTCACCGGCATTGTCTTGATAAGAATACAAATCTACTAACAACCAACAATTCGTTAATTGGTCAACTAATCTAACAGCCAATCAGCATGTGGCACTAACATCGGCAAGGTTATTATCGCAAGAAAACCATGAAATGTTTAGCCAAATATGTTATATTTTCAGTACAGACTAGTTAGTAGTAGTACTCCAAATCATAATAGCCATAATACTCAAGACAGTCATAGTCCTGATAGCCGCCCGAATCAACGGCCCCGGTTAACTCACAGAGCACTTGCACTTGCAGGTCCTTTTCGGCGTTGCCGGCATCATTGGACGCAATGCAACTGTACCGTCCCTCGTCTGTTTCTTGCGCCGAAGTCAGCTCGAACTGTTGGCGGGAGTTCAAAAACCTACCACGCAAATCGTGCTCCGTAATCTCCTGACCGTCCTGAAAGATGTTCTGTTCTACTGTTTTTTAGTATATAAAGCTTAGAGTGGTAATCATGCCATAATTGTAGGTATGAAAACAATATGATTACACACTAGCACGTTGCCTGAACACATGGAGACACTGGCTGTTGCTGTTATTTATGGGCCTACACTGGGTCTAAACTGCTAACATCTTCGCACCACTGTTTTTTTTCAATCAAAACGCAAGAAAATTACAAGTCTTCGAATCACATCTGTGTCTCTTGTCTGCACACGGTTCTGCGACAAAATACATTAGGTTACACAAACGCATCTAAAAACCCAACATCTTTTTGTGATTTCGGGAGCAGTAGAAAAACAGGACAAAGCAGAAACAAAAAAGCACGCGATATATCCGCTTGTCTGTATAATTTTATTGCAGAGGGAAAACTACAAAAAACCTCACATCAATGTTACGTCTCTTCAGTCTTTTTGTATTTCGAAATGCGTTCGATTTCAACAGAACGTGAAATAGAATATAAATTGAAAAAAAGGTTATAGGGCGTAATATAATATTATGCTTCTTATCGGGCGTGTCGTAATAGGCAATTACCCGCACAGCCATGGAAAATGTTTCACGGCTGCGCGGCAATTTGAAACCAACAAAACTGAACGTAATCTGAGCAACCTGACGGTGTTTTGTGGAAGAATGAAAAAATAATAATCAAAATCTTTTGCACACAATAAAAATTTTTCATTTTACGTTTGGTCGCGGGAAAGCGCGTTCACTTTTTCAGCTGTGCGGATTTTCCACAGATTCATTCAACATTACTCCATATTAATCGACCATTACTCCACTTCACTACTCCTTTGCACAAAAAGATAATATATGTCTATCAATGTGATGTCTGTTTTTACGCGCTCGTTCAGTATGAACCTGTTGTTGTTAGTTGTTTAATTTCAAACTTTCGCTGATGTGCCCAGCCATGAACCAAAGATTAATGTTTTGCGTTCTATTTCCTGTTAGCCGCTTGTTATTTATTTGGCGTCATCATTGTATTGCTACATGTATTCCAAAAAGTTTCCATATTATTGCTCTTCACTTCACACACATGTAAGTGCATATATCGACGCCTCAGATGACCAAACATAAATTGAAAACTCAATAATCACACATATGAAACACCATCAAATATTATCATTCTTGACATTGGTTAAATTATTTGATAACTATGGTAGCTGCATTAGAAATAGCTCCGCTGATTGGGCGAGAGCACGAGCTTTCAAACTTTATGTTCAATGTTTTTCAGTGAATATGTTGTCAAAGGGCGGCTCAGTCCCTTTTGATATATTGGTTGAATTGATCGCACTGAATTATAATTGTAGTACTGTACGTAAATGTCGGTTCGTCGGTAGTAATTTAATTGGCTGATGAGTGATGAATTATTGCTTAGATACACACATCATCAACACGATTGCACAACTTGCATGTGGGTTTCGATGCATTTTAAGCATTACTGTCATACCAAAGCGACTTTCGTATGCACCTGCGACGTGTTTGTAGCAGCATAAAGCATTACCCAGGATTTCCTGTACTGTACCTGTATCTGAGTTTGCTGCATTTGTTTTGGTAGCACTGGTTGATTAAACTACATAGATACATAAATTTACACATATACATGTACATTTTAGTTACGTGTAGGATAATCAACACTCTTCATTCAGGTATATACACTTTATGCAGATCACATTGTATGACAATAATTACATGAACATATCTCCATCCATTCAACGCACGCCAGTATACGCGATTTTAACTTTCACCAGAATGCGCAGGCATATACACAAAATACTAAGTAAATGTCTCGCCGCAGGTCCTTAAGCCTATCAATCATATGCCGCCGTACTGTCGACATGCATGTTACATATTGTACACTGTGTCAAGTGTTTGATTCTAGATGGGAAGTAGTTTGAAAACATAATTTTTCAACAAGAAAATCATCGGATGCATTTGAAATGGAGAAGCTGAATGCCTAGAACATCATCACGCAACCGATCATTATGCTGGCTAGAGTATCAAAATTTCACAAATGTAATTAAACCGTTGTGCTGTGTTTTTGAGCAGTTGCACGCATTTTAGATATAGCAGGTTCGACACACAGAACAATTTTACAAAAAAAAACATTTTTACCGAGGCATACAGAGGCGAATAAAGTGCAACCCCTTTGCAAGTTGTACTGCCACACGGTCAGGAATATGTGAGATTTGTTCCTGAGACGTTTTACGTGGTTTAAGCGATTTGTTCGCGCAACATAGCGCACCGCACCGCACAGGGTATTTTCCTGATCGTTTGAATTTTCCACCATTTAAAGTCAGTTGCACTAACGTAACTTGAATCATAGTTCATATTTATTCATTCTTTTGGGTAAATTTTTATTACTCAAATTTTGTTGTTAAGAAATTACCTATAAAATATCAACCTCATCATGTTTTCCTAAAAAATTGCCAGTCTGCCAGCAAACTGACAATAGTGCCAATACTTTTTTCAGTGACTTTTTCATTTGTGACCTGCTACATTTGTTATGTGGATACACATTTGTTATGCATACATTGTATGTATGTCTTTGCGTACATGTACTTTATGTTTAAAAACTTATGGTTTTCCACCCTAAAACGCGTTTAGCAGCTGCAAAAACGGCTAACGCTTTTTGACACTATTTGCCGCGTTTCCGATATTAACCTTAGTTTCCTTTATTTCAGGCAGAAAACTGCTAATGTGCGTTGCTATTGGCGGATTTTCATAAATAGAGAAAAACTGCAGCTGAAGAATGGCGCTATATTTCTTTTTGCCGTATAGTGCCCGATTTTTAGACTATTTTATCTTTCTACAGCTGTTTTGAAAGTTTTAATTTTTAAACCCGTACATGCAACAACCGAGGGTGTTATAGATCTCATTACACGTTTTAACACATTCTCTTGAATCCACAAAACAAAAAACTTCACTTTCTTAAAAGTTCCAAACTTTTTTCTGTGTATTGTTTTAAAATTTTTGTCGAATGCTTTTCAAACCAAACGAATAAATTTTCTCTATCAGATAATGATGTATCTGGGGGCCGCGCGGATCACAATTGCAACATAAATTAAATTTTATAGCCGAACTTTTGAAAGAACAAACCTTTTCGCGATAGTTTCTAAACGGAAACGCTTTTCAAACAACCAATTTGAACTTTCAATGTTTTTTGCAGCTAAATTGCACAGTTAGTTGCTAGGTACATGTACTTGTTATGTACCTTTTGCCAAAAACACTTCTTGCTGCCTTTTTGAAACTTTTTAGTATTTTCAATCTTAAATACAGCATGAAAATACACGGTCGCAACTGTTCACCGAATGAAATAAGACATCAACTAAGGAACAAATCTCGCTGACAGTGCGATACGAGAGACAGCCTAAAATAATGGCAAAAAACTATTTGACCTTCCTCTCCTGCTCTATCTGACAACAAGTTTTTTCCTCAAAGAACAGAACAATATGTAAGCTGATCTCCAGAGCCTTATAAAACAAAAATTCGGTGCAAGTTTTAGGCAAATGTTTTCGCTCATAATTCAAATGCCATTTAACGATATCGTTACGAAGATAGTGCCGTGTTATGTTACACAGTAGAGTGCAAAGCGCACGTTTTCTTTAAATTTTCTTTACACCCAAACGAGTCGTTCTAGGGTGTGAAGTTTTGAGAGAGAGCTTTTAGCTACCGTAAATTTCCTCTTCACAAAAGAAGCAAAGACTGGAAGTTGAAACTGTGCATTTACAAGCATTTAGATAAAACTGCTTTCTAATTCTGCATAATTAAAGTTATCTTCATGTATGTTAAAAATTGTAACATGCCAATTTTGTTTCCTTACCTAACCAACTGATTTAAGCAACTTATGACAAAAAATGTTTTGAAATGATGTCCCTGACGCAATCGCACCCTGCTTCAGTAGCATTCCAATAAGCATAACGATACGGTTTTACGGTAAAGAAACAAACCAAAATATGTTCCAGTACGTTAATACAGCTTTTAAACCATACATTTTACATTCACGTAAACAGCGTTAGCATTTGGCTTTCGTGATTTTGGTGTTCCTTGTATAAGATAACATATTGCAAGTTTGTTTTGGTTTCTTCTAATCGAATGTTTTATTCTGAAAAAAACTTTAATTTTTCAAAAATCTGTCATAATACAAGTTGCGCTCAATTGAGCGCAAGAACAATTGCGAGAATTTGAATTATTTCCGGTTTTCAATGGTTTTTATCATGGGTGCCATTAAACAGCAGCCATAAAAATATCTGCGTACATGGTAACACTAAGGAACCATTCATTTACTCAAACCTCAAAAGCCATTCACTCAAATATTCTAAGAAATGAACAATTTTCAAAGCGAAACATGACACGTTCAAGTTAATCGTATTCTTGAAAGGCTTTATAATTTCCTTCCCGTCATTTGTTTCGTCTCAACCATTTTGTAAACGAATGGTTATATGCATATTTTTCGTTTTCTGATGTTGTTTATTGCTATTCTCTCTCCTACCCTACCCTCCTATTACAATGATTTGCGCATGAATAGTTGAAAATAGTTCCAATTTGCACAATTCTAATTAGAATTTGCAAACTAGATGTGTGTCTGTATGAATCATTTTTTAATAAAAAGATATTAGGAACGGGGTCGAACCGTTTTTCCATAGTCCAGTTTCTTAAAAATAGTGAAAAGCGACAAAGAAATTTCATGCGTCAAATTCATCAAAAATGACTGTGCATTCATGATTTCGTGTGTTTATGACATGTATGCTTTTATATGTTTTTATATGACGAGCGCAGTAGCCAATTATGGTTACAAACTGGATTTGAATTCAACCACATTCCAAGTAATGACAAACTTCAAGTAAATCCTCACGTTCGCAAGCTTCAATATAAAGCCTTCGTCAAGACTTCATGTTCAAATTCATATACAGACGTATGGATGTATGTAAGTTTGTTTATATACCCATGTCGTGATTTGCTACATGTACAATGTGTATGTGTATAATGTGTATGTACGTGTGCACATGTGTGTGGTTGTGTGCTCTTAACATTGATATTGCATGTTTCTTATATCGTAAGTACATCTCGTATACTGGGAGTTTTGGCGACGAAAGCCAAAAAGAAACGAACTCTGAAATTTCGCGTGACAAGGATCTTCCAGGCCTTGTTGGTGAAAATTGAATTGTCTTCATAACATATGTATATTGTCCATAACACGGACAAAATGTAATACTATTGTAGTTTCAGTTCACTATACAAATCTCAAAATATAGTACATCAAGAGAAAAAAATAAAATCGTGCAACGAAATTTTCTTTCCTTTACTGGTCATAGTTCCAAGTATTCCACAAGATAATGCAGTAAGGATAATCACAGCATTATTCATAATCAAGATCCACATAATCTTCAAGGGATTTCCACCCTCCCCGCTCGCCTCTGTTCGGTGCGACAAAAACAGAGACCACAGAAAAAAGGTCGCCTCGCACGGACTAAACTCGTTTTTAGACGTCGAATAGGCTATCTTGGTGTTTCAAAAATTTTAATTCAAAATTTTAATTCATTAGTTAACAGCGTCAAACCAGCTTTTTTGACGTGAAAATTCATGTTAATTTTAATGTACTACAGCACCGTGTTCCTGACGCTACTTACGAGCTAAATTTCCAAGAGCTTTGTGCATTTTAAGGTGTCATGATATGTTGATAACCATTTCGACAACATCTACCCGGCACGTGCAAACAGAGAAGCGCAGAGCACAAGAGAGAAGCTGTTACTTCCGACTGCACTGTGTGCATGCAGATGTACAGGGTGGGTTCAAAAATTGACGGATTTATCCGCGATCGTCTGCGGCATGGGTAGTCGAGTGTGTGTGATTTTTTTCGCAGGCAAAAAAGAGCGCGTACAGTTTGATTTACACTATTATTGCATTGTGAAACATCATGAGCGATCCCGCCTACAAAACAGCTGAGCCGCATTTTCCTCCCTCTATTTTCCTTTCAACCTGTCAGCCGGCCTTTAACGGATGTCATTGAGACACGGGTAAACTTCTTGTCTGTGAAGGCGTTCTCATATACGACGAAACTTTGTCACACGGGAGACTTTTCACTTCAATCCAAAATGCAGTCATAAACAAAAAAACAAAAACACCAGCAACTATGCAATGCTGCGTGAGTGAGTGCAAGTGCGCTTGGTTTTCGAACGCTTGTCGGATGAACCGTCAGCAATGTAACCCAGTATAAACTTATGTCTCACTCTGTATCTGTAAGCATGCGTGTAAGCTAGCCAGCAGCGAGCGTATATATAGGCGTAAATTATTTAAAAGAACCATACCATGCATACATACATTGTATTTTCAGACGACAGCAGAGGCTCAGTATAGTGAAACTCCATCTTGACTATATGGAAATAAGGCATTTTCGAGGAAAAAAACGTTTTTCTCGACTGAAAATGAGCAACAGTGTGTGTGTGTGTCTTGTTGTTGTTGTTGTTGTTGTTGTTGTAACAGAAGGTTGCTTTTCTTTTCCGCCGCTGTATGTGCTTTGTTTGTTTATGTTATTCTTTTTCGTGACTGTTTTCCAATCAGACAAAATTTGTCTCAAAAAATAAACAGCATGTGAAAAAAAACACAATTCGCAACCGAAAAGTGAACTTCAAATTTGATTCGCTAGGCGAAAATTATCTAGAGCACCAAATCAGCGAGCTAAAATTTGAAGGTTTTTTGAGAAAGATACATTACATGTAACATGTATATGTCATGTGTATCTTTACATCTGAAGATACAATGTACACTACAATGTAATGTGCTATCATGACTTAAGACCTGCAGCAGCTTTTCTGGTCTTAAGTCATGATAGAACGTACATTTTAGGCATCTGTCCGCATTGTTTGCATTGCACTGTACTTGTGCATGTGTACGCATGTTTTCATAACAAGCATGCGTAAAATTTACTACGCAGTTTGGTCAAAGCAAAAGAACCGATGAGCGCAACAAAACTCTTACTAGGTACAATGTACATGCATCTCTTGAACTTTTCAGCAAAGCCAAAACTTTTTGTTTGACATGTAACTTTAGAGTAGACGAACCAAACTGAACGCGTCAAAGGCAAACAATTTTATCTGCTTCTATTGTTAGTGTTCGTGGCGGTTTTAGTAAATGTTTTTTCCATTAGAATTGCCACCGAACTAATGCGACACAGGTGGAGTTCTCTTCTCACCATGAATGTGTGTTCTTTGAACCACAAAACAGCAGTCGATTCCAAAACCAAGGCACGTACTTTTTTGTTCCATAAGAAATATAAATTGCCCCGCCCTAGCGTGCACTAGAGTTGCCTTTTTTGTTCATTTTCTTGAAAAATTGTCATACTTGAGACTGACTGCAACGTTCGCCAACCGCATAAAGCCGCGCCGTTTTGTCGTATGTCACGCATTATTAGCAAAAAGGTTCTAGCGTTCCTTCCTGCGCAATTGTTATACATTGTATATGTGTCAAGATCCTGAAGCTGAAAGAAAGTTTGAAATCCAGGCTCAGTCTGGTTTATTGATTCGCTATTCTTAAATTCAAATCAATTTTTTCCAAATTTGTAATTTGTATTATCAATAAAATTTAGACATCAGAAAATTGTGACTTCTTGCCTTTTAAAGTGATGCTTTTTGCGTCAGCAAACTTTTACGATGCACGACATGCTCCGTATAAGTTCGCTCGTTTCGTTGGTCATTGGCACGCAATGCACACAGGGTGACTGATAAAAAAAGAACAAAGATATCTTTGACTACCTTCATTGGGTTATAAAAAACGAAATTCTACTGAACCTACGAATGTTTGAAATGGGTGAAATGTTGACGTTGGTCATAAAATTCTGACAATCTTCTATTTTTCAGTTGATCATTTTTTTATCCCAAACAACAGTTCAGTAACATTTGGACCACGTTGGAGGCATTTTATTGCTCATCCCCTGTACATGTGACGGCTACATGCACTATTTCGCTTTTGGTTCTCGGAGCTTTCCGCAGTTGTATGTCGTGGAAGCAAGGCTTAAAAATTGAAACTGACTATGCCCTAAAATTTCATCTCCACGTTTAGTCGCGTGCACATGTATTTCTGCAGATACACATTTATTTGTCTCATTAACGCTTATACGGCAAGTGCGAAACGCCCGATCAGACGACACGTCTGAAATGGTCGTTTCCGTTTTATAAGGCCAGTTCGCACACTTTCGAAATCAATTAAGATCTTTTATTTTGGTCCCGTGATTCTTACTTTCACCTTTATTCTTACTTATATATTCATTTTATTCTGCATATGAAAGTTCGTAAGTACATGTATATACATACATCTATGCACATGTATGTATAAATCTGTTCGTTCCTCAGAAAAACTGTCGCCAAAATTGCATCAAAAGCGGTCAGCAGTACTTGTTCCTCAGTGTCACTTGCACTAAGCCAGCGCTCGCCCAAAGGCAAACGGGGCATATCACAAAATGAAATTGTTAACAAAGCGTGTGATAATGCGCTTCGGAATAATATTGAGAACACCGCCGCCTCCAACTCAGATGCGTGCCTTGTTACATATTTTTCAGTAACAGACAAATCTGTAAAAAATCGCTTGTGTTGCGAAAAATTGAACCAAATCGTGTTAAGCGTCAGAATGGCTTCTCAGATACCAACCGTGTACATAATTGCATAAATCCTGTAGGTTCACTCTGTCTCTCTATGTATCTGGTTTATAAGCAAACCAAGCATGTGCATTCAACCGCAAAAAGGGGCAAATAAATATAAAATGTCGAACAACCAGCTAAATAGAATATATGTTCGGCTTGTCTGTGGGAAGAAAACAAGCGCAAGAGTGGTTGCAGGCTGCAGCGAACATGCTAGTTTGAATGGTAAAAAAGCTACCCTGCGCAACCACTTTTACTAGTCATCATGGTAAAATAATATTGAATCTGAAGAAATGTAGAACCGAATAGCATTTTTGCTACAATTTCTCGCAAAGTCAATGGCATGAATCTAGTCAGAGGCTACGTTTAGGGAGTGGGAAACATCCCTTGACAATTAGCTCTATGTTCATCGGCAAAATACCCGAGCCCCAACCCGCAAACAAGCCAGTGCTCTGCACGCGCAGCTTGTTATACAATGTATTTTATGAACCTGAAAAAAACTGAACAAAAAATGTGGAAGGTTGGTATGGTATGTTTTTAGAACTAAGGCAGTTTTCAGTTGTGAGACATGATTCAACTAGACAATGCGTTTTTTTATAAATATTACGAATATTGTTCAGATCATTCCATTATTGAAATTCCCTAAATTGCATAACACTATTCCATTCAAATGCGTTGGGTCGAATCATTTCTTCAGCACCACCTGTTCATTTTTCAGTGTTTTCTGCAGCTCGATAGATACATATTCGCTGTTCTCATTCTGTTTTTAGTTCTGTATTTTTTGTTAGACTAGAAAACTCTAATTCCTTTAATTTTGACAAAGCCAAAAACAAGTATCGGAACTGCTGTTCTCGTTTTTGAATTATTTTTTCCGTTTCCTAACGTTTAATCGGGCCTTTCACCACCTGTGTGGTCTCTCACACATGCGCTTTTTTGCAATCGAAAAAGGATCTTCACCGTAATTGCACCGTTGAAAGAACAGCAGAAGGAAAAAAACATGGAAGAAAAAGGAAACACAAAAGCAAGAAGAACTGGAAGATATGGAGCCCTCAAAGGCAACCAACCGAAAAACAGAAAAAAGCTCGTGAATAATTCGAACAGCTCCGACTCCAGAAAGAAGAAAAAACGACGAAACCCATTACCCGCATGCATGCATACCCGCAAATGGATGGATGGAAAAAAGTCCAACGGCAAAAGTCCCTATATTATTCATTATACAGAAAGCAAAAGAAAACACCGAACTGTATCATGGTGGTGTTGGCAATGAATTCGGCTGATGTTGAACTGTAAGTCTTGCAAGAACAGAGTGGCTCGTTTTCAAAAGGCTTTTTCTGTTTTGTTTTTCAACTGGAAATCAAGTTTTTAGACTGATGTTTCAAGTGTTTATAGTCAACGTAGGAATGTTTCACTTTTGCATAAACTTCTCACGTGCGATATATCCCAATCCCGAAACCGATACTTTTTTCAAATGAGACTTAGATCGTTGCAACGAATCAACACTACGAGTTTTTATGTTGAATTTTTATTCTCTATGAGAGTCGAAGCGAAACATAAGCTGCATAAAACCTGAGAAACTAATGAACTGAAGCATATAAAAACCATAACAGGATGTCTGCTCGTGTGTTAAATTAGTGTTCTCCCGTTCAGTTGCACTTTGGTTTCTGGTTCATAAATTTGATTCTTTCAACCAACACTAAATTTTCCACCACCAGAATTTTTGAATTTTCTGCAGTAGACTCAAAATGGTACTTCAATGGTCCGAATGTCTGAGTTCGAAAAGCAACAATGCTAATAAAAGTTTCTTTCTGAAAAAAATTCGATTTTTAATCGGCCAGTTTCATATATCCTTGTTTTACTCATTTTTCCGAAAACCACAAATATAGTGCAGCTATGAATTAACGCACCTATGGAATTATAGCGCATTAGCGCGCCCTTTTCAAAAGGTACGACTGTTGATGAATTCTTTCAACAGGGTGTTCGTGAAGTCATACACTGCATCATTACATTTGTGGAAGGTTTCGGAAAAAATCAAACTAGAACTGTCACTTCAGCTACAGTACATGCCTTTGGCATTGCAAAAGGTATCTGCAATTCATAAGCCAGTCACTTCAGTTTCAAAGCCTTATTCAAAAACTATACATCCCGAATTCCTGTGCAGTACCAACCCTGTAGGAAGAACCGTTGCGTTCGTACCCCAGTAACCAAGGTAGCAATTGTAGTTTGGAATATAGGCGTAAAACGCGCAGATAAAAATGGGCCGACATACATGTACAAACGTAAAGCTTATGCATGGCAGAATTGCGGGAATGTAAAGGTACTCATTATATTCAAGCTTGGTTTGCATGATTATTGTGTTTATCCACGGCACATGTTTGTGTGTGTGAAAACCGCAACGTTTTTTGAGTATTTCCCATTTTCGGTACCCGCTCAGTCTGAATGAGAAAAATTAAAGCAGCCCTTTCAATTCCCACAGACTGATTCACTCTAGCATACAGAGTTCTTTATTTTGTCTCGTTTTCCATTCAGGCTACACCTGGACCACGTTGTTTAATTTCGCTTGTGCTGTCTTTATTTTCCACCTTACTGCTGGTTGGACAGTGTGTTGTGTGCTGTTTGAAGTCTTGAGTTTGTAGACCCGACCCACATATGAAATTTCTTGCTTAAGGCGTTTCTGCCCTTGTGTTATTTTAGGCACAACAACATGAGACATACAGGTAGCGGGGAAACATGAGTCACCACAACCCAATTTTGATAAAAACTCCCATTTTTGCTGCGACGTTCATGGCTTTCAAAAATCTCAAATACACATACACCTAAACACGCTGATTGGCTGCTTAAACTCATGGAATCAGTGAGTCTAATACAAATGCAGCCACGTGCAGCGAGCAAGTCTAATCATCAAAACAAATTAAAAACAGCGGAAATACATTCAAAATACTCATTATTTTTAACCAACAAAACAATTTCAGCACCGCCATCTCAAATGCACCTCCATCCTTTTTGAAAATTGAAAAAAAACAACAACCAGTAGTAATTCAAACATAAAACGCCCACCAACATGTCAATATGCATGCACATGCTGCACACATGAAATGCCGAATAAACATACAGTACAAGCGTATGTAACTATCTATAGAAGAAATTGAAGAAAAAAGACGAAGAGATACTGGCGGAAAGAAAACGACACGACTATCAGCAATAGATATAATTGCCATCGTATATTCAACAAGGCATTTAACAAAAAGAAGAAGAAGAAGAAGAAAGGAATGGACGAAACCTATTATCTACAATTTTAACGGACACAGCACATTGACCAACTGGAGCATCTACCTTTCGCTTAAAATTTCGTTGTCGATTTGTTAATATGGGCTATACGTTGTGAGACCCGTCTGCTGAAGTTTTTATCTGCAGGTTGCGTTTTTTTGTTTTGACTTTGTTTGTTTTCAAAATGTTTCAAGGTCATGAAGAACTTTGAAATTTTGAAATTTACAGCGTTTCTATAACGATAACAGAACGCACAGTAAAAGCTTGTCAGTACAACTTCTCAAGGGCAACTTAGCCTGCTGCAACAATTCGACAACGAAACATGTACCTAATACCGCATGAACGAATAGCTGATATGCCGAAGCAAAAGAAGCCGTGTGTGTCGACAAGTGTGCATTGTACGTATGTATGAGACAACACTGCCGAAACAACAACAAACTGAAGCTTGCTTTCGTGTTGCTGTTTCGGCTGTGTGTACATGTGTGACTTTACAGGCACAATACACATCGTGTTGCCAGCTTCATGGACATGTACATACAGACATGTACATAGTCACGCTTTCTTTTTTCTTCGTCCTCTTCAATTCATTTTCCGACACGGTCCTTAACAAGTAGAAGGAGAACTTGAGCGAGTAACATCTAGCGACCTGCCTGCCCCCACGTGTTGTTTTCAATATACTTATGCATTGCAAAGGTGGTGCGACATCGAGCCGTTTTAATGAAAGCTTCAACGGTTTCTGAGAGGCCTCACAGGTCGACATGCCGCAATTTTTTCTTCTTCGTCGCTCAAGCTACATTCAACGTACGTGTACGAACGCGATGACAGCCGGATACACACACAAGCTATTGCAATAAATAATTATTTCTCGTATATGCCGCCTACCCGATCGACTATCAAAGCTTGACGAGGCAGCGCGACCGCATCAACTGCAGCAATATAATATCAGAAATTCTCGTTTTGATCATGAGAATGAATGCAACAGTGGACCTTGCCGTGTGCCGAGACGAAAGCCAAAAGCTATCAATTTTAATAGGCTTATATCTACGCTCGTATACTCAGGCATATTATAAAAACAGCGACCGTAGAAATAATAAACATTCATTGCGGTGTTATTTCAACCTTGCTTCTTCGGCCGCTGCTCCTCTGGTTGAACAACATGACCAACAAAAACCGACAGAAGAAATTATAAATAATTGACAAGACTTATTGAGCAACAGTATAACTTTTGTCAGAATCGATCGTTCATGCTTGTATGGGATCGCGTAACTTTGCGCGAATTGACCGTAAAGACGCATTCATGGAAAAAATTTACGGAACTTCATATCCATACTTCGACAAATCTTCCCCCATTATTTTAAAAACTTTTAATGGCCATGATTTTCTTCATATTCAGTTAATATGACGTGTTATACAAAATTAGTATCTAAATTCCTGAAACTTCTGTTTCCAGGGTAATTACTTGACTTATGAGCTGCAAATTTTGATCAGTAAAAAAAGCATGCAATCACAAGTCTCTGATTTTACTGCTGATCATCGACTTTTATCTACCAATGAAACAGCGTCTGAATCGTCATTAAGTGCTCATACACGGTATGTCTCTTCTATAGTTGCAATTCCTTTACTCCTGCTGTCATGTTTCGTCATCAATTTCCAATTATTTTTTTCTAGAACGGTCGTTTTTCTGTCATACGCACACTGTAGCACCGCATTTTTCCCTAAAACAATGCCGTTTTTTTCTGTTTTTCGCTTTTCGCACATCTGACTGTTAATTATTAGTCGCAGTTGAACTTTTCCAAAAAAACCTATTTTCCTTGCAGACGATACGAACTGTCGACCATCCACAGTGCACGGGGTCGGCGACCAAGCGCAGCTAGAAATGCTAATAACATCAATTCAACAACAGACCGATCAACATCCGCATTCCAAGAAGACCGAATCGAAACTACCGCCGCGGCGTCGTCGTCCTACTACCGGCCAGACCGTCCGTCGAAACAGCCGTCAATCATTACTCTCACCACAGTGCAACCACCACTTTCAACTCGAGCCACTGATTCGCGCTCCTCCACTGACAGTCAACCGTGCACGGTCCGCTATCGGGTCGTCGTCGTCAGCAAGCGAAGTGACCAAAACACGCCGCAATCATCATCATCGGCCGCAGATGGCTGCGGCCGCTACCGCCACCGCCGTCGGAAACCGCGAGCAACCCAACGCAACGTCGAGGCCGTGATGCGACCACGGCGACTAGCACCGATCGTCTTGTGCGCGCTGTCCGTGCTGCTGTTGGCTGCGCAGTCGGCCACCTCCTACGCCGAACAAGTGCACGACTGCAAGCCGAAGGAGAACGAGGACAAGATCTGCGACTTTCCGCATGGAAAAGTTTGGAATTTTTTCAGTTACTTCAGAGATTGCGAGATGATTGAGAGACTTTGCGCTGGCTTTAATCATGCCGCCGAAGCCGACCGTTTCGAAATTCGGCACAGTTTCACCACAGCATTATTACCGTATTCACCGCGAATAATTCATCACCACCACCACGGCAACCACCATCAATTTTCATCCTTTTGGTTGTTCTTCCGTCGTTTATCAAACACTAGTAGGCAAACGGTCTGGACCTACTTGTTCAGTTGGTCTCAGCTCAGCACTAAGATTCAACTTTTGGAAGACTCCAAGACTACGCCTTTTGAAAGAAAGCCTGATTAGTTCTCCGAATCAAAGCAAGGAAACACAGTCAGGCAGCCAGGTTGCTCAGTTGTACCCCAGATTTCGTTGCCTCTCCGCATTGTGTGTGTGTGCGTGCAGATCTGCCGAAACAGCAGCTGCGTGAGCGCGTGCGAGAAGCGCCAACTGAAACGCTGCGAGTGTCCGATCGAGGACGACAACTACTGCTATCTCTGTTGCGGCGACAGTTCGCGCGAATGTCGACCGGCGCACGAGCGAACGATCCTGCGGCCGAACGGTGAACGCTGGCAACGCGACAGTTGTAAACGCTGCGAGAACTACGACTGGGACGGACTGCCGTGCGACGACAAGGACAACGATCGACTGTGCTACAACAAGAAATGCTCAAATACGATCTGCTACGGCAAGAACGAGGGCGAGTATTGCGACGCAAAGTTAGTGTGTGTGTTTTTGGTTCTCGGTTTTTGTTCTGCATGAGGACTATGATGTTTTGTCGGTTTTTTTATTATATTAGGTTTTTTATTTCTGACAATGCGGAGATTGGACACCCTAGTTTTCTTTGTGTGGTCGTACCATGGTTCGTTTGTCAATTCAAAATTCCAATCCATCACTCGGACTACCATATGCAGCATTCCAAAGCAAAACATTCCACAAACAATCCAGAGACAAACGCGACGACAAAAATAACCGCAAAAATATGTATGTACAGCAGCAGTAGCGTTAATGCGCACACTCAATAGATAACATTCGCAGCTAATCAATTATTATTCATTGTGAGGATGCTAATGCGCCGGACAGGTGCGGACGAGAGGGACACGCACTGTAGCAAAAAGCTTGATTGATAGCAACATTGACGCATTTGAACGGATGGTACTGTATTACTGCGCAGGGAGGTTGTTCCAGGATGAGAGGGAGCTTATTGTACACGGTTGGTTAGACAATTATTAGATTTTTATCGGAGAAAATTATTATTTTTTGTCTCTCTGCATGCGATTCTGGCTGCTGAGGATTGGGAATTCGAAATATAATCCGAGTAGCAAATTGTGCGTCGTACGGGTGTTGTGAAGCACCAAGTCCCTTCCTGATAACGTTAAAACTTTCTCGACTGAGTGAGTGTCGGTTTTTTTCAAACTTCCAAAAAGGATCACGCATGACTGTAACAACTTGATTATTGATAACGACAACGTCAAAGTCTAGACAATCCGATATTTTTTCTATATTTCAAAAAACCCGATAGTGACAATAGGAGAACTGTTGTCCCGGCGCCAAACTAAGCAACTATCCAGATACTGCTATTACTTAGCACCAACCGCGAAGCGCGCTCAAAACACATGAGCCGGAGCCAGACATAATGCAAAAGCACACACAGTTCTAATAGCTAGCGCTATTGTATCTATAGCTGAGAATTTAGCTGATATAGCCGGCATAATTGCGTCTATTGAAATTGCGTCCGCACGATTGTCTAAAACGCGCCCATGTCTCGACAGTCCGGCGCCGGTGTGAGGGACACAAAAGAACACGAGAGAGGATTAATGAATTATTTTCAATTCCGTGTATCGCAGCGTATTTCCTGCGCTCTATTCACTCATGAAACTCTTGCAACCGTGAAAAACGTTGGGGACCACGGATGAGGACCATTCGGAATGAGTGTTGGGTGGGTACATTTCTGAAAGTGGGAAAAGAACATGATGACAAAAGTTGACTTAACACAGCTTACACAACTAAACATCACCACATCATCAAAGCGTCAAAGATCAAAATGCGATTCCGAGTTGAAATCGACATGCTTCACGTTTACCTTCAAGAGAACAACAATACCATGTCGGAGCACAGTTCTTTAAGCACCACTTTCTTTCAAATTACCGACATCTCTGACTTAATCAACCCGCACCTAATCTCCCGTTGCGGCCTGCTGGGCAGCGCGATCGGAAGTGAACTCCTCTCAGTAGTCTGCCCGTACATGATAGGCTATTAGGCGTTCCATTTTCGCGGCAATCCGCGTATCTGGGCGCGCGTTCACCAACGTTTCAAGACACGCCACGTTTACATTCACGTTCATTCGATTCCTAAATGTTCATACGGTCTTTTTTGCCATGCCGCAGAAAGGAGAAGATCTGCGTCGACCACCAGTGCCGTAATCCGTGCGAGCACAGTCTCGTCTGCGACTGTCCCGACCTCGATCCGGACACCGGCATGCGCTCGGATGACCGCTGCCAGTTGTGCTGCTATAATTACGTGTCGAAGCGCTGCGAGAACGCGTTCAAGCAGCGCGCCGTCAAGAACGCCAAGGGACGCCCGATCGCTCGGGTCGGTCTCTCGTGCAAGATGGGCATGAAGACGTGCAATCGCTTCGGCCTCTGCGGCGGCGCCGTCGCTCGAACGGCGACCCTCTCGAATGTCGTCCTCATATCAACCGGCGTGCTGTTGCTGCTGTCCGGCGGACCGGACGAACTACTGCTACAGTCGAGTGTCATCGGCGACTTCTTGAGGTTACTGTGGAGGATTGTTGCTCGATTATGATGATAGCTGTAGTCGATTGGTTTTTTTGTTTGAATTGATGATGTCGGTGATTGATTGGATGCAATAACTGAATCCAACTTGCTGCTTCCGGATGACCATTGCATAGAGGAAACTTTGTGTCGACCTAACGTTTGCTTTTACTTGTACTCTCAAACTTCTGTTTTTCTCAATGTGTGTGATTAAATGTGTAAAACTAGCTTTCAATTTCCAAAACACATAGCCAACCAACAAGCATGTCCAGTCCGACATTCAAATGCAACCAATCAGACACCCATGGTAAACGAAGGTGCGTTCCCGATTGGCTGTTTGAATTTGGCTTGACGAGTCACCCTCCGATTATATACTATTTGTTTCATTGCGTCATCTTTCGGTTGAATGTGATATCTTTTACTGCATCAAAATTTGTATCGCACTCGGAAAATTTATCATTTTTTGTCATGTAAAACGCTTAGATTTTGTTAGCGTGAACATTTTTGTTGATTGACTAAATATTTTGATTTCAAAATCAAACTGCCATTTTTGTTTGATCCGGTGAAATGACTTGTTTTATGGCAGCCCGAACAATACCAAGTATTGCGCTTGAGCAATCGGCCGCAAATGTCCGGGACGTTGTCATTCGCACATCTTCATGACACTGTTGAACACTTGTACATTACAAACATTTGGGTCACAATCATATTGCTGCGTCCGTTTTTCTTTCCATCACCACTTACACTCTTATGAACCAACGCGCACATGCAAATACGAAAACGTTGTCATCGTTGCAAAATTGCCAAAAAAAGAAAAATGTTGCAAAATTTTGAGCTTTGTTGGTGAAACCTGAACAGATCAGATTAAAGAGTTCGAGCACACAAACAGAGCTAGATGAGTATCGGTTTGTTACTTTTCATAATTATTTAACATATGGCAAAAAGGAATGATGGCAAACGTAAAGTTCTCAATCACAAAGCGCACCCCTACAGTTGTTTGATTGACACACGTGCCTATATATAATTCAAAAATTTTACAAACTTATTTTAAAAAATAAGTGTATTTTCACGAAACCCTGTGTTGTGCTGTTGTTGTTCATCGTTTTTTGACATATTTTTTTAATTTTACGGCTCACATATTTCACAATGAAACTTTAAAAGTCATCAAATTGAGTGTTATTTTAACGATTTTGCGTCGTAACCATTCCCTGTTTTAAATTATTTAGTTTTTATTTGTAACACACAATTTAACTTTTTTCAGCACTTGTTTTACATTTTGGTCTCTCTCTGTGCTCAGTCGATTCTTGGTTTTTATACCAAAACTTGTCAAGGATTACAGTTTTTTTGAACAGCCAGTCCGCGCGCATGGTAAAAGAAGAGAATAAAATGGGACTATCAAAAAATTCATGAGCATGACTTGAAAAAAGTTGGCCACGCGCGCAATTTTCAGTTGGTTCACATCTTACAGACTGTCCATTTTCAGATTATACATACAATGTATGCGCAAAACCATATGTCTACAATGTACTCACGAAAGCTTCCCGAAATAAACTTAAAAACACATATATGTGCCAAACCAACCACTTACAACAGTGCAACAGACAACCAATCAGCGTGCAACAGGCGTTTATCAAAAAAATTCATCTACACAAATCCGAAAAACAAAAATAATAAAAACTAACCTTCGACCAAGTGACGGTCGGCTTCGGAGTGCCGGTGACTGAGCAGTCAAGCACCAGCGGCTTATTAACGATGATCGACGGATTCAGATTGGTTGTGTCAAGGAAACGAGGCGGCTCTGAAGACCAATCAATAAACAAACTAACCTATCAAATGAATCAATAGATTACTACTCACTCCGTCAATCAATCAAACCAACCAGCCAATCAATCAATCAACCAGTCCAACCCACTCACCCTGAACAGTGAGATCGAAGTGTTTCTGCGCCTGACCGGCCGCGTTGCTCGCGATGCACGTGAACCGGCCGGCGTCGCTGAGTCGCGCGTCCTGCACTTCCACGCGCCAGCCGTCAATCTGGACAGATAAAAGAAAAAATATTCTTTAATTCAAACCAGAACCAAGAATCTTGTGGGCTGGGGCTAGCTGCACACCGGTTTTGAGGGTTGCGCACATTGGTACCCCACACCGTCGCGCGCGTATGATTCCAACTTTCACACGCACTTTGATTGATTTTGTCATGGATATGTCGTACGGTAGCACAAAAAAATCAAATACAAAAAACCATCAATCAATCAGCACACGTGTTTCGAACTGCACTCACTCGTACGGTCGGACTGTACGGTCCGTCGGGCGCCTCTGTGCCGTCGATCAGCCATTTCACGGTCAGATCACTGCCGCCGGCGTTTGCGTGGCACCGCAGGATCACGTAGTCGCCGACGTGCACCACGCGAGACTCCTGGCCGCGCTCGATGGTCGGCGGCGCTGCGAAATGGAAAAGTGCCTTTTTTCTTGTGAAAATTGTAATCTTGAATGTTTTGTAAAGCATGAAAAAAAGGTTTCAAAGTAGTTGACTCGACTGTAACCAAACGAACGTGCAAAACATCATGCGACTGTCCAGCTCACAGGGCCGTTCACTGGCGTTCGTTCACCAATCAGTGAATTCAGAAGTCAGAACTACGGATAATGTGATCCTTTTTCCTGTAATCTTTGCTGTTCTCCAGTCCAGTAAATCGCCACTCTCTCGCTACTTGAAGTTTAGTTAATTTACATCTTCACATCCCACACAACACAGGTTCAAAATCGAACTCGCAAAAACCCGACCCTAACCACAGCTTCAATACCAAATAGACGACGAGCTTCTTCAGAGGGCCAATAATGGATCTTCACAATCGATGTCTTCAATTCAGTTCAAAACGAACCAAATCCAGCAGACCGATTTATTATCAAAAGACAAAAAAATTGGGGCAGAAATTTCACCAACCCCTGAACTGCACGACGAAATCCTTCGTGGCGTCGCCGACTTTATTGCTGGCGGCGCACGTGTATCGGCCGGCGTGTGAAACATCAGCGCGACGGATCAACACCGTGTGATTGTCGTACATCAGACGCACGTCGGCGGTCGGCTCGCTGCTGCTAGCCGCCAGCGGTTGGCCATCTTTCGTCCAGGTGACCTGTTTTCATGAATGGAGACATTCATTTCAAAACCACAATCCAAGAGCGAGACTTGCTGCAGAGAATATAGCGGCGCATGGCAATCAGCTGACTGACTGAGCGGAACGTTTTCGAGTACGAAAACAGAAGCAGCAAACCTTTCAACTTGAGACGCTCAGTGCCCATTCAGGCGTGCACCAAACTTTCTGGTTTCTCAAAACAGATTTGCTTTCAGTTAAATGGTTTCGTCAGCTACAAATCAAGAAAACAACACAACCAACTGACCACCGGCTGTGGTTTGCCGCTCGCCTTGCAGTCGATTCGCAGCTGAACGCCCGGGACGATCGACTGAAGCGGCTCGGAACTGGTCGTCTCGTTGATGGACGGCAGCACTGAAAAGCACACTTTCTCATAATCCGGATCGAAATATTCACGCATTTTCACAATCAAATAAGACAACCACCCACCAGCCAATGGTCCACGGCTGCACACAGAATGGAAGGCAGAAAAAACGAAATCTTAAAAATATTCCTCGCTTGAAAACAGTAAAACAGTCGACCAGCTAACTGCAGCAGCCAGACATGATAAAATCAGCAATTCCAAAAAAATGCGTTTTTTTCAATTTTCAAAACCCCACCACTAACCGAGCACTTTCAGGTCGAAGATCTTCGTGACCGTGCCGGCGGTGTTCTGCCCGACGCACGTGTACCGGCCGGCGTCGTCGACACGCGCCGACAGAATGTGCAGACGGCGTTCCTGCAGAAAAAGTTGGTGGAACAAAGTCGCAATCGAAATTCGCTCTTTTTGGACTGATGGCGAGGTCCATGCAAAAGTCCTGCTCCAAAAAAAACAGAAAGAGGCCAACCTGGTTGCTCTCGCAAAGCTAACCACTGAATACAAAAAGTTTACCGTCTCTAGTGGGCACAGACACGATTCAGCTGCCCTAGTACTGTTCCGAATTTTTCTCTTTTCACCTAATTTTCAACACATCAAAATTTTGAAACACTCACACTCGACGACAACTGCATGTATCGGTTGTTCTCCTGACCAATCAGTGAGTCGAGCGCCTCGCCGTTCTTCTGCCAGTCGACGTCGATGTGCCCGCTTCCGGTGACGTTGCACAAGAGCTCAACGGCCCTCGACTCGACCACTTCAACCGACTCCGATGCGGGACCCATCAGCACTGGTAAGCCTGCAGTTTTCAGCTGTTGATTATTCGAATTTTTCAAGTTTTAAATTTTCAAAAAAGTTTTTTTTCTAAATACGGTAATTCAAAAAAAGCAACCAAATGTCACAAAAAATGCTAAATCTCACAAAAAAACGCTAAGTCTCATGAAAATTCTGACTGCTCACAAAAAAAATGTCAAAATCTTACAAAAAAACTCTTAAAAATGCCAAAATCTCGCAAAAAGCAAAAACTCACAAAAAATGCCGCACTCTCACACAAACAACCACTGACCGATGACGTCAACGAAGACATCGAGATCGACGACGCCGACGGCGTTGGTCGCGATGCACGTGTACGTGCCGGTTTCCTCCATGCGGACGGCGCTCAACTGCAACTGACGGCCGTCAGAGAGCACTTTCACGTGCTCGTTTTCAGTGACCAGCTGGCCGTTCTGCGATTGTGAAATTGTGGATTAATGTGGAGAGTTTTAGTTTTCTGTTGTTCGGTTTTCAGGCAAGGAAATGATGCTTGTGGATGATGCGAATAGTAGGAGATTGTTGTGAATGCAATTCAGCGTTCTGTTTCATGCTTGATCGGCTGTAAAACGCTGGCTGTGTTCCGTTCACGGAATAAAACACGTCCCCGAACGCGCTGATTGGGTGAAGCGGCTAACCAGCTCGATGGGACCAATCAGCGAACACACTCAAATTCGACCGACTGAAACGAGCGATTGCACCGACGGATTGGTTGGTCAAGTCGTCCAACGTGAATTTTTTGATTTTCTAGTGAAGTTTCACTATCAGTCTTTCAGCAAGTCGATCACAAAAAAGTTGAACGAAAAAAAAATTTCGAGACCGACTTTAAACCAGGAGATCGTCGGCGTTGGACTGCCGGTGGCCGGACACGAGACGAACGTCGTTCGGCCAACCTCAATCGGCATCGTCAGCGGCAGATTCGTGCCGGCGATGCTCGGTTTTTCTGGAAAATTTTCCAGCAGTTTTCATATGATTATCTGCAAACAACGAAAAAGATGAAGGTTTTATCCCTATTTTCTGCGGAAAAGGTTCACTACTGTGTGTTGGTTTGTTTATGGTAGACGCCTATTCGACGAACATCAGGTAAAACTTTGATTAAAACTGGGAGGAGCAGTTTTTTTTTCAACACTGTTTGTCCGGTTGGTGAAAAACGCAAATCACAAACAGTTCGAACAAGCAAACAAATCGACAACTCTAAACTAAACATTTCAAGTAATATATAGTTTTATTTTTTCCAACTTTTTTAACCGTTCGATTTCGAAAATTGAATAAAAAAACCGACGAAATTCAAGATCTCCCCCCGCGCCAGATTTACCGTGAATCTCGAGCGTGAAGTCGCGTTTGTCCTCGCCGGCGGCGTTCTTCGCGACGCACGTGTACCGGCCGGCGTCCTCCTTCGAAACGTCGAGCAAATGCAGCCGTTGACCGGATGCTGATAAAACTGCCTGAAAAATATGAATACAGTAAAACTGCTAAACCATTTTGAGTGCAACCAATTTTTGCATTCTGCCAGTTGAATCTTGCAGGTTGATTGATTGCATCAACTTGGCAGGATGAATCAGTGCACATGGTTTACCGTACTACTGTGGGAGTGAAACTTGACAGGTTTTTTCTCAGATACACTATCCAGTATTTTTTCTCAGTATCCAACTCTTTTGTTGCGATGAAAAGTTGCAGAGCATTTGAACAATAACGATTCGTAAACCGTAAAATACTATGGAGGTTTCTCTGCATTTCAGTCTGGTCAACTTCAGCTGCAGAACGTCAGATCAGTGTGGCCTCATCCAGTGATCTCCAAGGCAAACACAGCGAAACGTGCGTGCGCTCCAGTGCAAAACCAATCAAGCCACTGTAATTGCAAGCAAAGTTTCAGGGCTAAAACCGACATTTTTTGACTGCGTTCCCAAGGCGCGTCCGTCTTTCAGCCAATTGACAGCGGGCACGGGGCGGCCAAATGCGGGACAGGAGAGACTTTGGCGTTGCGTCACCGCCACCGCTGCCTTGTCCGGGATACCATCGCGCTCGATTCGTGGAGGGGCTGGAAAATTACATGTTGTTTCGCGAGATGAGTTTTTGTTGAAATTGTAGAAATGAAAATGTTGATGTTGGCTGTATCACAGCTTTATTGCCAGTCATCGAAATGCACAACATGATGCGATGCGCATCTGACAGTAATATGGTATTTGTGAGCACAGACAGAATCCAATCAAGTCAAGCAATCCTGTCGGCAAAAACACCGAATATGCATTTCGGCTTTTTCAACTTTTCTGAAGTTTTTCAGGTGAGAAGGAATTCAAATAGCTTTCAGCGTGATTATTCTCTAAGCAGCCACTTACTCATGACATACACGATGACGTCTTCATCGTCCTCGCCGGCTTTGTTCGTTGCGGCACACGTGAAACGGCCGCCGTGCGCGATCTGGAAGGAAAGGTTTTTTTGTCGCTTTTTTCATGGGTGAAATATGACAAATGCAGAAAAAAGACTTCAAACTGCAGCACTGCCGGTTTGGCTACACCGCATCACAAACCTTGACTCGAGCAATGCGCAGCGTGTTCCCCTCAATCACACCGCCTTTCAGCTGTTCAACCAGCACAGCCGGCGTCAGTTCGACACCATCTTTGTACCTGAAATCGGAAAAAGCGCTCGTTTTTAGCCATGTTTTGTTACGTTCGCGGGGTAAAGTTCAGCGTCGTATGTCATAGCAAACAACACCGTATTTTGTGCTACGAAACCGATTTGTCAAAACGCAACAACAACTCAATATCAATACGGTTCAATCTCCATTGCCATTTGTCAGGAACTCGGGCTTGAGCCTGACAAAACGATGTCATTTTCAATACTCAAAAAGCGTACTTCAAGTTCGAGGCCATGATTAATCAAACTCCTACCACAAACATACAACGGCGATTCGCAAATTTCAGACTCCAACTTTTCTGTAAACCACTCACCACGTGATACTGGGGTCCGGTTTGCCCTCGGCTGGGCAACTCAAGACGAAAGTTGAGTTTTCGACCACTGTTCGATTCTTGTCGCTGGCCAGAATCAAAATCTGCGGCGGCTCCAAAACGACCAACTTAAAGTCAACGATTGAACTGCCAGCTTTGTTGGTCACCCGACAGCTGTACGTGCCTTCGTCCGTTGTTTGGGCGCTGAAACGTTTATTTTTATAGACAAGTTTTGAAATTGAACTTTCACTTTCATCACTTTCACATCACTTTCAATTGAAAATGCAAAACTTTCAGTTTATTATTATTGTCGCGATTGGGCCCCTGCTGACGGTGATAATGGACTTGTGGACGGTCAGCGCATTACATTCAGGTGTACCTTTTGATTTTTTGTTTTAGATTTGTTGACCGCTAGCTATTTCGTGGTTGATCATGCATACCCAGCCATATTCGATTTCAAACGATTTGTTTATGCAAACGCTTTATGGGCGAGAACAAGCTTTGTTTAGGCTACGCAAAGCACAAAATCGACTGTCGCTGCAGCCGAGAATATTGCTGTGGTTTGCAAGAGTAGTTTTTAACACGAGACATTTTGTGTCAAAACGGCAAGAAGCATATGCAGAGGCTGAGTATGTTGTTAGATGTTGATCGTTCAATGCTCACGTTATTTGCTTGTTCGCTTACAGTGTGTCACAGATAAAATAAATTTTGCTCTGTTCAGCTAAATTGCTCTGATTGGCCGCACATGCACAGTGCAAGCCAATCGTCATGTAATTATTTTTCTCAAAAACCTGCAAACTTTTGCAAATAAATTCGTCTGATAATAAATCCGTTTCTTGGTGTTCAGGACGCTCATCGATTTTGTCGATTTCAAAATTTCAATTTTCGGCGTTTTAATCAAATTTTCCAGTTGGTTCGTGCCTGTGAAATCTGAATATAATGACGACAACTGTGGATCGATTGACGGCCGTCAGCGCGTCGCTGTCGACAGCAACCGTGTTGCGTTGCTATCTTGCGATGGACTTTGTCGTCACTGTGATCAATGCTCCCGAACAGTTGCTGTCCGTCACATTCAGCTTCATTATATATCACAGATATGGAATATTTCCAGGGGCCAGTTTCAAAGATGAACGTTTTGTCTGACCAACACACACGCTCTCGATATATCTTGCTTGTGTAATACGGCCATACAAAAACACAAACAATGACATTAAATTTTGAAGAAAGATGGTTTGACCAGTACAATATGAACAACATCTGAAATGGAAAATGAGCAAACCTTGCGCTGAAGGTGATCCGGAAACGGTACAGCCGTTCGTAGTTTGCACAAGTGCACACAGAGAAAACAGCAACCGACACACAACTTTTACGAGCAAATTCTAGTCTTCGAGTAAAGTATAGAGCAAAAATAAAGTTTTGCCGCTGATTTTGTTGTTTGTTACTGGCCACTAGCGTCAGGTGGCGAGACCAAGCCTTTTTGTCGCCAAATCTCTGTGATGATGTCCGACCGTGAGTGTGTGTCCCACGATGAACGATATACTGAGAGCGTGTGCCGGTCAGTCATAGTTCCAATTGAAACTGTCCTCTCTAATCAACGCGTTAATCTAAGACGGTCGCCGCTATTCATTCAAGCTGATGCACACCATCATGCAGCACATCATCGGTCCACTGATCTACGTGATTGTCACCATCGCTCATCTGAATCCGCGTTGCTGTCACAACGTTCAACTGGTCACAAACAATCCGAAATTCGTCGGATTATTGTTCGCCGTACGCAACGCGCTTCTCTCGATCGTCCGTTTTGAATACTTGCTGCAACTGTTGTTCAACATCGAACGAGGAACAAAAAATCACCAGTTTCCTTTTAAAGCGCACTATATGAATCTGGTAGTTCTTTCTCAATTTTTTTTCACAGTAACTTTTTATTCATTCATGCGTATTTCTTGTTTTTAAGACCCGAAAGAAAAAATCCTGAAAGGTAAAAACAGGCAAAAAGGCTGAAAAAAAGAAATTCAATTGCCATGTACTGAAAAGCTACTTTCGAGCTGTTCCGTTTTTTCATACAGACGGTGCTTATCGTGTTTTACGCGATTGGCGCACTGATCGGACTCGCTTACTGGCGTCGCGACAATCAATCCATGAAATTGGACTGACAACATTATGCTGCATCAATCACGTTGGATTCATTTCAAGTGCGACAAAACGTGATAAGCTTTTGCAACCCATAAATTGGTATTTCAGCTGGGACTGGTTTTTCACTGCATTGTCGTGTTAATTAGTTTTGGCAAACTGTTTTAACAATCAGTTAAATTAAAAAAATAATAATTTTTAAACATTTTTACTGTTGTCAAATCTATTGGACGAAATTTTTGCTTCATTCGTCTACCCCTTTTACGGAATCCACATTGTTCAAGCAAACACTTACGTTTACCATCAGTTAGTGATTTACGATCTCATTTGTTTCGTCAGTTACTTTCTAAACAAAAGTTTCAACCTGGTTTCAAAACAATAACGCACTTGATGACCTTGGTGGACCAGTACCGCCGGATGGCATTTTACCATGTTTGGTTGTACTCGGGGTGACAAGTTTCAATCATTCGGAACCGGTTTGAGCTTATAATAAACACTTATTGGGTGCAGAAGAGAGCGGCATCGCTAATTTTGTGGTCACTCCAATCAATGGCAAAAAATAAGAACGGCTGCAATGCACCGAGCGTCCGTGTGAGCATTTTTGTGTTCGGCTGTGGTGTGGCGGTAATAAAACAACATCGCTCATGTGCAGCATTGTTATCGAAATTGCCGGTGCGACACCTTGCCGCAGTTACGGCAAAGAACAACAACCGAATCAACAACAACAGAAACATTTTAACGAACTTGCTGAGATGAAACTTTCGGCCGCTCTGCGAGATCAAATAACGCTCGTCGTCGGGCGCTTGCAGTGGTCGCCGATCGCGCAGCCAACTGATCTCGCCCGGATCTTTACGATCGAGAATCGGACATCGCATATTGGCGCTCTCGCCAACGACGACCTCGATGACGTTCTTGATCGACTGCGCAACGCTCGGCTTCGCTGAAAACAACCACAAAAAATGTGTAGAGCGGATGTTCATGACGCCGAAATTTTGTGATGGCATGCGTCGTCACTATTGTCACTATGTGAAAGCAAAATGAAATGAATGAAAACAATTTAAAAAAGCAACTCACTGATCACTTCGACGTCGAAGTCAATGTCCGCCTGACCAGCAGTGTTCGTTGCGACGCACATGTACCCGCCCTCGTGCACTTCGGCTGCTTGCGTGATTCTGTACAAAATCGGCACCGATTGAATCCATTTGTTTTTCGGAAACCACAAATTTGGAACTGGAACGGAGAAAAATCTAAACGTTGAATCTAAGCACAACGCAACACACAGATTGCCTGCAGCAAATCAGCAAACACGACCAAGCCGTTAATCGAATTTTTCAGTGGAACACACAAGCAGCGGCCGGTCAGAAGCCAACAACAATTTCTGCAGAGAACTACAGGAACTCCAGCCAGGAAGCAGAAAGGGACTGTCAATCATAGAATCGCTTTAAAAAGACCAAATCAGCATAAACAAAGAAGAAGTAAAGAAGCCGAGCAAAAATGAACTTCCTGCCCGGTATCCGCCGCACTGATGAGCAGGGAGACGGCTACCTCGCGAAACCGCAAACAGCGAACTTCGTCAGTTTTGTTTCAGAACACCAACCTGAATTGCTGTCCACGCGAGAGCAACTCAACGTTCGGCAGCGTTTGCGCAGGGTCGCCGTCTTTCGTCCACGTGATGGTTGGATCCGGCACACCGTCGGTCTCGCACGGCAGCATCAGCGTTCCGTTCTCGACCACGATCCTGTGGCCGCTGACGCCAAGGATCGTCGGCGGGACTGAAAGCGTTTTTTAGGGGGGCGTGCGTGCGTGAGACGCTGTTCGAACGACAATGAACTGGGAAAATTGGCGTGTGAAAATGAACAAAACAATTCGTTCCGTTGTGCGGTTAAATTTCAGGCTATTCAACTTGACATTTACGACCCTGTAAGTCAGTTGGACGAATCAGTCGCCTCAAGCAAATCAAGATCCAAAATTTTGAAAATAGATACAAACTTAACAGAACCAAAACAATGCTCACCAAGCACAACGACATTGTACTTTTTCGTGGCGCGACCCGCTTTGTTGATCACTTCGCATCTGAATTGTCCAGCGTCGTCTCGTTTCGCCTCAGCGATGTGCAAGTGACGGCCGCCATTTATGAGCTGAAACAGTTTTATAAAGGTTTTACCGTAAAACTGTTTTCTAGCTATTTTTCCAGCAGATTCGTAAACAAAAAAAATATTCGAAACATTTTGACAACTGAAATTTTTGGCGACCAAACCAAACACGATGTGAAATGGGTAAAATCTGCAAACGTCAATGATCTTCGCTCAATCAACTCAGCGGCCGACCAATCAGTTCTATAATGCACCCAATACTTCATCCAAGACAACAAAAACGTGTGCAACCATCAAGCAAGTACCTTCGCTCCAAACTGTCCATCTTGCACAGGCTGCTGATGACGAGTCCACGAAAATTCGACCCCGATCGGGTTTCGAATGGGACAATCCAACGTCAGCGGTGTCGTTATGATCACTTCAACTGTTGCGGCTTCCTTGAATAAAAGTGAAGTTTTGATCATTCGTTTCAAATTTATTCTTTTTTTATTAAACTGCAAGTAGATGGGCAGAAAAAAATTTTGATTTCTGAATTCAGAGTGACACCAATGATAATTGTCGGGCGTCGGCTCAATTCACGGTAAAGATTGCCATAAAATAAGGTTTTCTTCGTAATCCTAATGCATCGATGTAAAAAAACATCAGCAGGCAAAGTTGCAAAAAATTCAATAAAAAGCAAACGAACTTCAGTGCCGAGCATTTGCGGTTTCAAAATCACACGAACATTGAACGTCTTCTCGGCCGATCCGGCATCGTTGCGCGCCTTGCAGAAATAGACGCCGCCGTGGCGACGACGCGCCTCCGACACATAGAGGGTGCTGTTGTCGGACAGAATCTGTGAAGAAAATATAAAAAAACAGTCAAACTAAAACACTCAATTGAATTATGATTTTGTGCGAAACTGCCGCGAAAGTGAAAACCAAACTGTTCTTTCTGTCTGGTTGGTTGCGTCATGCTTTGAACTTGAGCGAACCAAAACCAAGCCGAAAATCGAAAAAAAAACAAGCGGCTTGTTAACCAAGTGTTGGAATTATGTATTATTCAAATACGAAAAAAGATTCAATTTTTCTATCCACACATACACGTCACGCCCAAACCAAGAAACATTATTTCTTACTTCGACGTCGTGTTGGCCATTCAAACTGAAACCGTCCTTCAGCCAATCAATACGAGGTGGCGGTTTCGCATGCATTTCGCACCTCAGAGTCAACGATTGGCCTTCGATCACCTCAATGTCTTCGACCATTTCTCCAGTGAACTTTGGTCGCACTGAAATTTAAGATTCTTTTTGAAAAGCTGTTATTTGATTAGCGTCAATCAGTAACCAAAATTTGACACCAGGCTGTTTCACCGCAACTAATAAAACTCAAATTGGTTGCATTTTTAAAAGTGAATGGTGCAAATTTATTTGCACGAAAGAACATGTTTTCTTGGGCGCAATTGATGACTTTGTTTCGCAACCGCATAACCGCACAAACTGACTAGCTTTGGATAAGATGAATTTGACAATTGTTACAAACCTAAAACCACCAGCCGAAAGTTCTTGCTGGCTTCGCCAGCTGAGTTGCTTGCAACGCACGTGTACATGGCCTGGAATTTGGCAATGTTAAACAAAGTAATTAAAAAAAAACGCAACAAATTCATGATGTGGAAAAAACATCAAAACGGTAAAGGGATGAATTTTCAAAGATCACCTCATCATCCGGCTCTACATTCATCATGTGCAATCGATAGCCGTCAAGCGACACTTGCATGTTCGGGTCGTTCGGCTGCAAAGAAACACAAACGAACTGAACTTTCTGATTTCAGGAATGGAAGTCTGCTGATGGCAAAACGCATATCGTGTGATTTCAAGTCGAATATGAGCACTAGCTATAAATTCAATCAAACAACAAAATTAAAAAAATACAACCATGGCAAATACAAAACAAACTCTATAACACATCCAACTCGCTGGTAGTCACGTGATGCATGCAATTTATGCAAACCAAACTCCGCCTCCATAGCAATTCATGCACAGAATGCATGCACCAACCAATCAGCTAGCTGGATATGTTATAGAGTTACACCTGCAGTGCTCAAGTAACAGCAGAATAAACACTTACAAAAATGAGATTTACCAAAGCATCTAGAATAAAGTTTGTGGAAGCAAACACAAAAAACTGACGGGCAGCGGTCGCCCGTCTCGCGTCCAATGAATGTCGGCCAGTCCGAACGTCACCGTGAACGGGCACTCCATCGTGACACTCGAACCTTCGGGGCGTTTGATGAGCAGCGTGTCCGTGCCGCCATCCGTGACGATCGGCGCCGCTGGAAAAACGACGGCGATCACAAAAAGTGAGTCGTTGCTGGACACTGACGGACAGGCTCAAACAAACGGACTGGCGTCTTTGTATGGAAACTTTTGTTCCACGGGGGATTTAAAAAGTCTAACGTTGCACAGTCAACAGAGTGACACCCCACAGGTACACCAAAGCGATCTGATAACGCGCGACGTCTATGTCTGTGTAATGAACATTATCAGGAGACAGCTAAATGCGTGTGGAAGTAAGAGGAGACTGTGTCCGCACTCAGACAAGAACCTCACCAATAGTTTGCACAAAGAAGTCACGAGAAACGGTGCCAACAACATTCTCAGCAATACAGGTGTACTGTATCGGTCGACCGCTGTACGCTTTGTCGATTACTAAGATCTGATTTTCGTGCTCCATTTTGACGCCATTCAGACTGTTCAGGGAAAGCGATTCACCATTTCGTAGCCAGCGAACCTATGGTTAGAAGTACCAAATACAACATGATTCGAAAGTAAACACAAAATAAAACTACAGTGTTCATTAGGTTGTTTAACAATCAAAAGGTTGGAGAAGATTTGCACACCTAAATCCATTTTAAGCGTAATCGCAATTTTTTCGGCGCAAATTTTAAGCCGTTAAATTTTGTCTAAAAAACGCTCGATCGTGTTTATCCGAATTTAAATTTTTGGTTTTCTGTCGGGCCGTGCGTCATGAACGCAGTTTACTCTCCGGTTAGGATAGGTTGAAAAATAAAGTCGGATAAAGAAGTCAGCAAAATTAAATAAACTTTGTCTTCTGGTGGAATGGTCTTCCAAAACTTTACAATTTGTATAAAACTACAACGTACCTTCGGTTCTGGGAAACCATTTGCATGACATTGCAAAGTGAGCGATTGACCTTCGTTCACTTGTATGTTGCGCTCGTAGTCGTTTTCGCGAAATGAGGGCGGCTCTAAAACAAAAAATGGTGTACGATAAAAATCTTAGCACGGTCTGACAAAGACAAGTGATAATGAGTTCATTAAACTACGTACATGTATGAATAAATGATATTATTATCAAATATGGTACACTACACGGTTTAATATTGTTCATTATGAATAAAAAATAAAAAAATTGCCCATTGTGCAACACACCAAACACGTTCAGATAGTAGTTCTTGCGCGTTTCACCGGCCGTGTTCCGTACGATGCACGTATATCGGCCCGCGTGGTCCAACTGAACGTCCTTTAGGAACAGTCGACTGCCTTCGAGTGCCGTCTGTGCTGCTGGACCAAGGGACTCAATGTTTTGGCCATTCTGTAAAAGGATTACATAAAAAAAATAGGTGTGAATAAGTAAGTAAATTTTAACATTTTAATAGACCACAATAATGATTGCAAGTAAACGGAGGATTTTAAAAACGGCCGAAAAAACAATCAGATAATCAAACAATTGTTATCTGATAACAAATCGAGCTATAATGGCTCTGAAGGTTTTACGTATCAAGTCAAGCAGTGAAACCAACCATCAACCAAGTGATACTGGTTTTTAAACGGTCTTCCTGTGGATTACACGTGAATGTGACCATGTTGCCAACTGTGATTGTGACGTTTTGGTCCGAACCCAATGTTGGCGGCGCTGAAAAAAAGATAACAAACTTTTTATCTTATTAAAACATCACATAAAATCATACTTGTTTTATTAACCACGCACCTAAGACAGTCAGATCCACATCAACATCAAGATTTCCTGCTTTGTTTGTTGCTAAGCAAGTGTAAGTTCCTTCATGGTCAAGTTCGGCAGTGTCAATGCGGACCTGAAAACAAAGCTCCTGCTCAGCTGTTTGCAACTGCTAAACTAGAAAAAAAAACTTTAACGTACCGTTCTCTTGTCATTTGACAGTCGAATGCCTTGAGTGGGAATGTTCGGCTCCAAAAGTTGACCGTTTGCTAGCCAGTTGAGTTCAGGGTCAGGAAGCCCACTTACAGGACAACCGAATTCAATGCTGTCATTTTGGATCACTTCTAATTTTCGTTTCCATTCCGTTTCATCAATGTTTGGTGGAACTAGAAACAAAAGGGGCGGGTGAACTGCAAACTAGTAAACAAAAATTAAAATTAAAATCGTTATTTTGTAATCCTATAGTGTAATCCTAAAACTATTGTGTAGAAAACATACTCAACACTTCCACTTCGAACGTTTTCGTACTGGTCCCGGCTGGGTTGCGAGCAATGCATTTGTAAACACCAGCGTCAGTTGTTCTGGCCTTTTGTATGTGCAACCTTCGCCGATCTTCTGACAACTCAACGTTTGGATCGTTTTCAGCGAGAGGTCGATTGTTCATCTCCCAGTTTATCTGAATTGTTTGAATGTTGGCTCATCTGATGTTGATAACGGATTAATTTTTGATTCGACAGTGTATTTTTGAAACTTCTTGTTTGCTACACTGTACCTGTGGAATTGGGGTCGAGAACACTGGACAATACAGGCTGAATGATTTACCAATATGAACGTCTTCTTGTATGATTTTGTCTTGCTCCGGAATTTCAGGTGGCACTGGAAAATCCAAAAGACACACGTGATCCAAAAGAGCATGAAGCGTCTAACAGATAAAAAATCGAACGGTGAAACCCACCAATTACTGTCAGTTTCATTACTTTCTCGTCCACTCCTGCTGGATTGACCGCTTTGCACAAATAAGCACCATGATCCGCTGAATTCACCGATGTCAAACGAAGAGTGTTGTCGTCTTCTATTTCAACTCCTGGAGTACCAGGCGTCAAACGACTTCCACGTCGGTGCCAGTGAATTTCAGGTTTAGGAGATCCGCTCGCCTGTTCGTATAATTTAACAAAACACGTTTTAATCTTTGCTTGGGAACATAAACAAACTAATAGGGAACTTTTTTTTCAAATTCACCTGGCAACGCATCTCGATTCCTGAACCTTCTGTGGCACTGTAGTCTGTTTCAGTATTGGGAAGGATGATCGGTGGCTCTAAAATTTTTTGCATCGATTGATTCAAAAACAAAATATTCATCCTTATAATTTCAAAAGGCACAAGTTCAACCCTTCACAGAGCCTGACACACTTTGCCTCAATGTACATAGTTCTCTGCTCATAACACTGTTTTTCGTTTTTGACAAAAGTCTATGGCTTTCGAAGGGTTGAAGAAGGGGTAGAGAACGCCCCCTCCCAAAAAACTATCTATTCCAGAGCCACTAAAACAAAACTATTTATGGATGAAAAAGCAGAACAGACAAAACGATCTTTCAACGAATTGAGCCTCAGACCTTGAACAACAACATGCGTTGTCCTGGAATCATTTCCTGCTGCATTCTTTGCGATACAAGTGTAGACACCAGCATGGGTCAACTCGGCCTTCTTGATTCGAAGCGTACCATCCGGATCGATATTAATCACACGATCAGAAATAATCTGCAAAATTATGGAACTGTTGCTCAGGTTTGCTCTAAAGTATAGGCAAACAGGTGACTGGCTGCTGATAACGTGATGTATGCTTTTTGTTCAGGCGTGATCTCCAACTGATCAGCTATGATTGCCTACTAGAGTTCGACTGTTGACGCGTAAAAACAAAAACAATTTGCCGTTACCTCGAAACCGTCTTTTTTCCAGCTGATGTGCGGACGTGGGGTGCCGACTGCGCGACAGGGTACTTCCATCATTAGACCAAGCACAACGTCAAGAGTACCAGCAATGTCACTGATGATTTTTGGAGGATCTGATAATTGGTTGAAGAGTTAGCAAACATTCAACTACAGTCTAAATCTAAATTATAGGCAATCGGCTGATTGGCTGGTGATTGCGTGTGACAGGCTTTCTGTGCATGACATATTGCGCCCCACATCGCCTGCACAGAAAGCAATCATCACCTGATCACCAACTAATCAGCTCATTGCCTAAAATTTAGAGTTTTCGACTGTATGAGGAAATTTGATCATACAAAACGCAGCATACCTTGCACGATCAGTTGATATCGAACAGAATCATTTCCCGCCAAGTTTGCTACAGTGCATCGATATCGACCACCGTGCTGCATTTGAACTCGATCTATTTCCAGCGCTCCGTCGCCAGTAAATCGCAGTTCCTGATGAGGCTTTGAAAATTTGTTTTGGTTGAAAGTTTTAAACTGAACTTTCATCCGTACTCACTGATCCATAAGAATATCCACGGAACACACGGCGTTCTTCGTATGTCCATATCCTAGAAGGAGGCGGCTCAGCCCGAGCAGGACACGCAAGTAATGCAGTGTGATTAACAGTGACATAAATTGTTTTCACCTCTTCACCGATCATGATCTCAGGTGTCGCTGAATTGAAACAATGTTTCAAAAGTAGATGTTTTTTTCTGTTAAGCTTGTCGCATCTTTTCATTTCTCTAAGAAATCTGTTTATTCTATACTACAAACGCAACATACTATGCACAGCAAGTGACACTGTGCGCGTTGCCGACCCAACGAGATTTGTGGCAACACATTTGTAATCTCCGCGATGACTCGGTTCAGCAATCTAAAATTACCAAATACTAAATTATTTTATTTACTCACGTGAATTGCGGGACTTTATTATTGCATACGCTCGCAAAACACCGGGTCCATTGTGGCTTAGTTGCCCGAGACCTAGGCTGGTTTATTTTGTAAGACTTTGTATCCTGGGCTCGCTGATGTTTTACTCAGACTATAAAATCAGCCTGAAGCAAAACGCTTTTGTGCAATTATGCTGGTGTCCGTCACACTGACTAGTCAGGGGCACCGTGATATGCGCTTACCTGTCGAAATCGCAAACATTGGAATTTTTGTATTTCACCATTGAAAAGATTTGAAATGAAAAAAACGCAGATGGATTAACAAAAAAACAAAAAAATCCAATAACGCAAACACTTTACTTGTATAATTAAAGCGCCATCGTTCGTTGGTCTAATATCGGTAATCAATTGATCATTAAAAAACCATTCAATAGATGGTTCTGGATCACCGAGTGCTCGACAAGACAACGTTATCGCATTTCCTTCAATCACATTATAGACAGGCTGATCGGGCAAAATCGTTGGAGCAACTGAAAGTAAACAACAGCCTACAAAAAAGTCATGTGCTACCAAAAAAACATTAAACAAATAAAATTGAATAACACATCTCTTACAGGCCAAAGATTTACATACCTCGGACATGTACCCTCAAAGCATGCGTCGCTTCGCCGGCTGGGTTCGAAGCGGTGCAAATGTAGAGCCCGCCATCTTTTTTGGCTGAACGATAGATCATCACTCGGCCATCAGGCTAGAAAAAACCAAAAAATAAAAACAAACAAAGCAAAAATTCAGTCTCATTAGAAAGCCAGGAAAAGAACACACCTGTATGATATATTCATTGGTGTTGAGCAACATTGGTCGGCCGTCTTTTTGCCATGTGATAGTTGGGGCGGGTCTTCCGACCGCATGGCAAGGTAATTCAAGCTGTTTGCCTTCGTCAACTACGTATTCAGTTTCAGTCTGCTCAATCACTGGCTTTGCTAAAACAAGGTTTTTAAACTCGAAACGCGCCTACAAATTTAAAAGCCTCGTGCACCAAAACAGTGAGACAAAGAAGCAAACAACCAAAACGACTTGGTTGTTTTGAGACATTTTTGGGTGACTTACGCTATTAACTAGAAAGATGTTGACATAGAACTGAACGAATGGCACAAACACAAATGACCATGTCATGGACAGAAACGTCGCAAAAATAAAAACTTGACAACTGCATGCATTCAAAAAAGCTAACAAAGAAACATGCTCATATGAACGTTTGAACAAAAAAAGTTCCTCGACTGGAGGAAATAAAAAATGTTTTCTCATGTGATGTATGGTTTCCATATCCACCACTATCACAAAATTCATTTTGAACTGAGAAAAGTAAGTACTTCCGGAACTTACTGATCACTTGAACCTGAATACTGATGCTTGCATTGCCACCAGCATTTGTTGCCGTGCACGTATAACGGCCTTCGTCACTGGGATCACCATCATGAATCAACAAAGAACTACCGCCGCCTTCAATCTGTTTGACCACATGAATCATAATAGTTCATTTTATTTTATTGTCAACAAACTCTACCTGAACTAAATTAGGTAAATTGACCTGAACATTTCCAACACCGCCTTGCAGCGGAACAGAATTTTTTGTCCAAGTAAGCACAGGCTTTGGTGTTCCCACGACGACCACACAAGACAAACGTAACGTTTGACCTTCGATAAGTTGTTGCTCTGGAGGTTGATGGCCGAGCACTGGACTGACTAAAATACAGTGCAACACATTTTTTCATGTTTTTTTAAATGTCAAAAATCGTGAGAACAACATAAAAGCACGCTAGACGAAGAAGCTTTAATGTAATTAAAATCCAACTGAGGCCTGTGATGACAAGAGTACGGGAAGCATCAGAACGACCAAATCGATTCGACGCGGTGCATTGATAGCTACCTTCATCGCGCATTTGAACATCTGAAATTGAACAACAAAAATGAAAGGATTAAGTTTCAACCAATCGAACTATATTAAACATTTAAGACAAAACTAACTTTTGATGTATATTGAACCGTCTGGCAGATATTGAACTCGCGCTGAATGCTGAACACGCTCATTGTTGCGAAGCCAGACTATCTCCGGTTTCGGATGTCCAGTGGCACGACATTGCAATGTTGCATCGCTTTCAATATTCACAGTCACTTTGTCTGGATCCGGGATTATAGATGGAATGCCTCAAAAGTCAAATTGCTTTGGGTTAGTATGTGCTCTTCGTACTCCACTCCCAAAAATAAAAAAAGTTAAAGTACGTAAGTATGTCTGAACACATTTTTTAAACATTGTTTTAATTGGTAAACGACTTTGGCTCACTTCCAACGTCCACGACTACTGTATCTTCATCTGATCCAGCAAGGTTTTCAGCCCGACAATTGTACTCCCCAGCGTTTGCATCTTGAGCACCCTAGATTAAAAAAAATAACAGGTAATCATTGGCAAGAGAATCTTACAATAATTATAATTATTACAATAATTATAATTATAATTACAATAATTACAATCTTACACTAAGTCTAATAATCTAACCTGAATTGTCAGCAATCCCTCTTGTATCGTTATATATTTGAATGCGGTTAACGCTCGCCCGTCTTTCGTCCAAGTCACTCGAGGCTGCGGCACGCCGGCCGTTACTTCGCAATTTATACGTACTGAGTCGTCACGTCCAATCATAACACGATTATTTTGAATTGATACATGCGGTGGGACTGAATAAAGAAAGTGAGACGACTGAATAATGTTTGAGTTCAACGGTATTTAGAACTTCAACAAACCAGCAACATGCGCTGCTGCAATGTCATTTGCCGTTCCAGCGTCGCTACTCGCTTGACAACGATATCGGCCAGCATCAGTTTGTGTAGCACCACGCACGATTAGATCATCTGATTCCATAGAGACAAATTGTGCGACTGATTTGATTAAAAAAAATAAATAAGTAAATGTGAACAAACATTTGTAAGTGACATAAAAACGTCCACCAGGAGTCACTTTGCGCTCGTTGACAAACCAGTCAACGCGTGGCCGTGGATCTCCCGTTACAGAGCAACTAAAGTTGAACATCTGACCCTCGGCAAAATACAAGCCTTTTGGGTTAACCTCTGCTGTTGGTGGTTCTGTGAAACATAAACAGGCGGTTCCGTAATTGTTACATGCTGATACTTTTATCCAGCCTTCGGCTGCTTGGTTTAGCGTTTGATTGTTTAGTTTTGTATTCGCCATAAAAAAAATTTTAATGGAAAAACATTTACGTCGAATGTATAAAAAGCAGTCCTTACGTAAAACGGTCATGAAGATGGTCCCATCAGCCGAACCACCGCCAGTTATCACGCGACACGTGTACGCACCCTCGTCAATTCGCGACACGTCACGCAACAACAAAGTCCCGTTCGAAAATTTGTACTAAATTGCATAAAAAATATGAAACTAAAAAACGGTTTGAGAAGAATCAACGAAAGAAAAGAAAACCGTGCTCAGCGTTGCCGTATGTGTTCAGTGGGTTTTCAACTCAGTTGGTTTTCCACTGAAGGTTCGCCGCCCTTCGAAAACTTTGCTACTTAACCTAAATAGGGCTCAGATTCCCGATGCTCCAGGACTGAAAACATAACCTGTTATACTTACACGTGTACATGGCATCGGCATTACTTATGTGATGGTTAGCCGCCCAAACCCAAATCCACGTGTGTTCGGTACTTTTGCGATTTGACACCGGCTTTAAAAAATTTGCTTACTATTCTTTTCGAATCGTCTACGTCAACAGGAATACCGTTCTGTTGATACCACGTGAACGACGCCTGTGTTTCAATTTGTGTGCGACAATGTAGATAAGCGGATGCGCCAACTGGTACCGTGACGTTATGAGCCGCCACGATTTTGGGCGGCGGTTCTTAAAAACGGAATATCTTTATCTTCGATTTTACACAGAAAAACATTTTGGTGACATCATTCCAGACAGACCACACATTATTTGTGTAAAATTCTGACCTCTGGTTTCGAGAATTGTGGACGCTGAATTATTGCCAGCTTTACTAACAATTTTGCAGTAGTACTCAGCATGGTCCCGCTCTGTAACGTCTCGCAGGGTGTAAGTGACAGCTTTGCTTGTTCTGAAGAAGAGAACTTGCATATATTGTGTAAACAATATAATTTTTTTTCATCCATCATGCTCAAGCAAATTTTTACATGGAATGTAAACGCCAACAAACATGGATGGCAAAAAAGGTTCAAACTTGAAGAACAACGGGACGCCCAACGGTTCGTTGCCTTTGTACCAATGAACGCTGAACGGAGCTCTGCTGTCCACAACGCAAGTCAAGTTCACGTCAGACCATCGGAATGCAGTTGTCAGCGGCTCCATAAACACCCGTGGAGTACCTTCGGTTTCTGGGCTGAGGGCCGTCAGCGAAAGTCTTTGAAATTTGTACGTCCGGTCATCAACGCCGTTCACCTTTAATTTGGTTGGAATGACCTAAATCAGTGCTTTGGTCTCAATAAAAAAATAACAGCGTCACAAACCTTTACGAAAAAGTACGTGTCTGGTGGTACAAACGGACCGACAGAGTACAGGTACGATTTAGTCCCATGCTGCTTCGCTGGTCCCATATAAAGCATTTCGCCAGTCAGGTTCGCACATCCAATCGTGTTCACAACTCCAGGCGGGTACAAACCGGTCATATTGACGATCATGTAAGTTTCGATTCCTGAGTAATAAAAAACATTTTTCGCTAAAAACCTTTACTCTCTAGATTACACAATAAAACAAAACTAAACAAAAATAACTTATTTTACACAAACCTTTCAAGGGTCTATGATGAGCCTGCGAAATATCGTCCACTGGTCTAGAAGCGAAACCGTGCGTGAAATCAATAGCGCCAATGCCGGTAACACGAAGACTATGCTTGTGGTCTGCCGTGACTCTTAGCTGCCACATTCCTGCTTTTGGGTTCTGCAATGATGCAGCATAGGCGTCGTCGATGCCGAGGATTGAAGACAAAGTGTCCGTTTTTGTTTCACCTGGCAAAGTTATTCACGTGGTTTTTTTATATCATTTAGTTTAATAAGTATGAATCCCACGTCGAGCGGAAGATAATTGGCAACATTTGTACAAGGATAAGCAAAAACGGCAAAACTGTAAAATGAGCTACCGTCCGGATCGATCAGCTGCAGACGAGGCGCGCCACCGCTCACCGAAACGTGCAATTCGTGTAAGTACGCATCGACGGGAATGTTCCAAACTTGTGACCCTCCGTGACTGCGATCAATGGCTTCGATGTTGACTTTACGCGTTTGCACCGTCACACGAACGTAGTTCAGAACCTATGTACATGTACAGTCGATTGCCGAATAAAGTGACTTTGTTGCAGTTAACTTGATTACGTTTTGTCGATTGCTACAATGTTGGATTACCAACATCAGTACAAGACCACTGTCTAAAAATGACAACTAACAGATGTATTTTTTAAACACATTACCTCTCTGACATCAGTTTTATCGAGATGAAATACTTGACCACTGCTGGCAGACGCGATTCTCTCAAACGCCACATAGCCGGGATGCGTACGATTTCCACAATCGCCCGTCATCACAAATACTACCTGAAGAGTAGTTTCTCTTTCACATCAGAATCTTTAAGAACCATCAGATAAACACTGCGTTTTTTTAATCACATCTATGTCGCTAACACCATTATTGAGAAACAAATCAACAAACAATATTTTCACCTGGCTCTGTTTCTCCTGGATCAGGTTGAGGACCTGGTCGGTCAGATGGTAGTCCTTGGATCGCGAGTCCGTGAATACGTAGATGAATGATGCTGGCAGCGCCGTTTCTAATGCTACCTTGATGGCAGTCACAGACATCTCGGGACAGTCACCGCCACCCGCCACGTGCAGGTGCTTGAGCATACGTTGGAACTTGTGATGGTCGCTGGTAACGAACACCGGACCGGTGTCTAAAAAGCACTAAAAAGATACATGAGAAAATTTGAGTGGGTCGTTTTTTGATTGTGAGTTTTTGCATGCGTGAGCCACCACCATGTCGTTGGTTTACCAAGCAAACCTGCTACCCATTGAATTTTCATTAATTTTAGGAAAACAGTGCACCCTGACTTTCTCCCATAATCGGTTGTTTGCTCATCGTTTTCATTAAAAAATAGTGATCAAATTAATTTTTTAATCAATTTACATTTTTTTTGCAATGTGAAATTTCTGTCCCGAAATGTTGGTGTGCGTTTGCGTTTTGAAACACGAGCTATTTTAATTTTGGTGCACTCTTTATGGCCCACCCTGTACACACAACACCCACTTATTTTGACAACAAACCAAAGCAATAAATCAAGTATTTTTTGATTCCCGTTTGCTTTCCTTGGCGCCTTGACATTTCTTTAACCAGAACAAAAAAATGACATTAGAAACGAGCTTTTGTTGCTGGCAACAAACAGCACATTTTGGAATATTTTATGTGTTTTTTCGTTGTTCAACTGTCATAAAATTGCTCTGATGAAGACAAATTGTCTTGAATTCCACTGTAGCTCGACGAGTTGCTAGGTGGATAATTGATGTGAACAGAAAATTCGGCAGGAAAAACATATGTGCGTTGTTTTTACAAGTGTTTTTCAAAAATTTTGGTTGAAGTAGAGAAAGATATGAAACTGCATAAAATATCTGCCCTCTGTGCTCCCTAATAACCAAAAACACTTTTGTTTTTAAGCAGGTAAAACAAAAACTGCAGGGTTTAAAACAACCGAGATACGATTATGACAAGCGTAGAAGTCTCGTTTACTGTTGAAAACCACAAAAATAACGACTTGGATTTTTAAAATTTACTGTTTTACCAAGGTCACAGAATTCGAAACAACGAAGGCACGAGCCCAGACAGAAAGTTGTAAAACTAGGGTCTCAAATTGCGTCACAAAACGTGAAACAAGAATAACAACAACAACAACAACTGCTGCTGTCCTAATTTAAGATTTTTAGTTTTGCAACACAATGGATTTCATCACAGTTCATAGGCATTTTTTCCCTTTTTACTATGTACGCGCTATGTACGGCGGAGTAATGTTGAATGATGTGTAGAAAAGCCGCACAGACAAAAAGCTGTTTGGCGCCCAAACGCAGTACGAATATTGTAATTAAAATAAATTAATTCTGTGAAAAAAATTCTGATTTGACTTTTTTCTCATTTTCAAGCACAAATGTGCCATCAGATTAGAATACGTTCAGTTTCGCTGATTTCAAATTGTTGCACAACCATGAAACATTTTCTCTATCTGTGCGCGCAAATGCATATTACGGCACGTACAATAAGAAAGATATGTCACTATGTACAAGTACAAACAGCAATCCAAACGAAAAGCGGTGAAGCAAAGAAGACCAAACAAAAAAACTTCAAAACGTTTCAAAGTTTGCCGGTCATTCTTGAAAACAAAGCACAAAAAGAACAATGAATAAAAACACTGAAAAAAATGCGAAAAACTCACGCGGATCGTGGAACGGCATCAGCACGTAATTGTGGATCAATTTCTGTCGCTGCTGACGGACCATGGCGTAGATTTTTTTCGCGCCCTCCTGCACCTGCACGAGGTCGTCGTGCATCGATCCGGTGGTGTCAAACACGAACGCCAACGACGACGTGCCCTGCGGCGCTGATTGGCCGGCGGAAATTCGAATTTCATTGCTCAAAATGGCGGCCAACAGTGGCAGCAACAATAAGCTGGCGTGCCGCCACATTTCGTTTTCGAAATTTTACTGTCGCTTCAATCCAGCGCAAATTTTTGTCTCAACTTTGTGGATTCATCAATTTTCTGAAATGAAAACTCGGATACCGAGATTTTTCGTCTTTATTGGTAAGATGAAAATGATAACATACATTTTGCAACAAAAAAACAAAAAAGGTGCAGAAAGAAACAACAAAACGTTCGCACTGGATACACTGGTCATATCATAAGATCCTCTTTTTTCAAAAGCTGTCCAGAATTTCTGACACAGGCCAAATGGCCATAATGAATGTTCTGTATCTTGTTTCTGAATGACGGCAATTTGTTTCTTCGGACAGCTGCATATATGCGCGTTCCTGTGGAGGTCCACAGAACAAGGAACAACCCACTAATAAGTGTATGAATGTATTGAAACACAATGAGTGTTCCCCAATATGATGCGAGTAACATCACCAAAAATGTAACCCAAACGCGAGGAAAAAAGCAAGCCGCATAACCTAGAACACTGAAAACAGTTGTCTTCAAAACTGTGTTGATAGATATGTTGAAAAATCTGGAACGTTTACATGTGATGCAGATTCTAGATTGGAATCGCGCCCGCTTAAAAAAGTGTGGTATGCTGCTCGCTGACGTTGTTTATTGTTCTTGGCTCTTGAAAATCAACTGCGTTCCCATAAAAAAATAGCTTATTATTTTTATTACTACACATATTGTACACTCTGACTGAGATGAGCAGAATTGAGATGGCTACATATTGAGATGTGAGGAACTGAGATTGGATTTGTTGCACAAAATCGTCCCGAAAACGAAACTTATTATAAATCTCATTACTTACTGGTCATAATTTTTTGAAAAAAAGTTAACGAGTTTACAAGCTTTGTTGCTATTTGGTGGGCGGAAAAGACTGTTTGTGCTTTTTAGTTATGCGGAAGCTTCCCTGTAGCCTATAACAATTGACAGTTTCTGCTTATGCAGCAAAAGACGCTAAAATGATCGGCCACTCAGGTCCGACTGCTTTGCTTAAGTAAAAAATGGCATAGTCTGCCAAGAAGATTATGAACGAAAGCAGTTTGGCATAAGAGGATCATCGTGATGGTTAATAATCGTGACAGGACGCTACTGTTGCTCGTTCGAGTAAGCTGAAGCCCGGCTGAAAAAGTACGCGTCACTTTTTGTCATGTCTTCAAAAAAGTAAACGTCTGATTACACCATTTAGAGTTATAGCTGGCAGATACACGAAAGCAGCGCACCAAAAAAACTTTGAAGATCTTTGGACAAACATGTAACTTGACACCCATCGTAATTGCCGCCGTTTACACATCAATTTTCACACCTCAACTTTACTTTTTTTTCATTTTTTTTGCAAGATGAGGTGTTTTTCTCCCGGAAATGTTTTGGCTTGCTCCACCTCCAACGACTAATAAGTGGAGGAAAACTAAAGAAAACTAAAATAATAATGCTGTCTTATGCACAACAATTCAAAAGTATAGAAGTGAGACCGTTTTTATGATCGCCGATGATTGACAACAGACCCAAGAAAGAGACACAAACTGATGAAAGAGTGAAATTTCCGCAAGAAGATATTACCAATGTACGTACGTACAAAGCTCTTCAGATGCACTCTTCACAGAGCTGAAAACGGGAAAAACTCAAAAAATCTGGGCTGCGTCAAAAGTCGCAGCTCCGTAATCACTCATTATTGGTCTACTTTTCAGTTGTTGCATAAAGAGCGCTGAAAAATTATGCGGAAACCATTAATTTTATTGTGTCAGAAAACAGATGTTTGCGATTAGATCAAATGAAAAGGGGAGCAGTGAGTGTTTTGAAATTGGGAAGTGAATTTCAGACAGAACAAAAGTAGTGGTTTTTCAGATTTATGGAACCGTTGTTTAGGAATTGTGGTTAATGTGTCCTTCCTGCTTTTACAGTTTCGTGCGTTTTCAACGTTTGATTAATTCCAAATGAAAGAAAAACACATCAGAAAGGACTTTCTGTTAGTTTTTATGACTCGTACCAAAGCACTCCACAGATTTTTTTGCTGCAAAACAGACCAAAACCACACTAAGACATTGGATTCAACCAAAACTAGGTTTGTTTTATTGTTATGGTCAATAATTATCCTATGTAATTTTTTTTAAACTTCTGGTATTTGAAATCGCTGCAGCACTGCTGTTGAAATTGAAATGGCTTCGCAACCATTCAGCTTTTCAGTGGTTGTAAAGTTTCATAAATCCCGATTTGTGTAATATATTCCACATGGGGTTGAAATTTTCATTGTCTTTCCACGAGTAAAAGGCTTTCAAAATATAAACAAGCCGCAAAAGTCATCACTGTTTTACACACATTCAATCTATGTGTACGACATAATGTGTGCTGGAAAATCTCAGCCAAACGTACAACTCTGTAATAGTAGTGTAAACATAACTTATTTTGTGCTCTTTAAAACTACCGTCACCATGTCCCATGGAAATTTTTTTGACAGAATGCGAACAAAGCTTATAGCGTAAGACAATATACAACATTGAAAGTTTTTTTGAACCACGGTTCTGGTCCTGGGAGTCATGGAAATTTTTTTGAACACCTGTGATGTGTGCACAATAAACGTGGTGAGACCAAGCAAGTGGTGAACGAAACAACGTTCGATAAGTTCGCTATTATCAGTAAAAAATGACACTTCACTTTTATCAGCTCAAATTGAAACAGAGAAGAAGCAAAGCAAAGCAAACCAATGCATATGGTACAATAGTGCGATGACAACAAATAATGACTTTTTCTGTTTTGGAGTCATTCAGTTTTGTTGCTCTGACGGTATTTTTTTCGGGCAAAGTTTCCCTCGGTGAAAGAATCGGTGGAAAGATCGACATTCGATGTTTCGATGAAGATCAACTTGAGAACGTTGTGCGGTGTCTGCAGCAGTATTTTGCCGGTGAAGGTACGATTTCACCGGAGCAATGGAGGCTGATGCTGCCAACTGTAACGGAGAGACGCGATTTTCAACAAGTAAGGCTGAAAAACGGAGTTTACAAACGAGCTGACCAGCATAAACTCAACCAAAAACTGTAATTCCTAAAATCAGCGCATTCGATTGGTTAAAATAAATTTCAATTTGTTTTGAGAAATTGTGCCACTTCCAGAAGGTGGATGATCCTAAAAACGGCTTCTTACATCTGCTTCAGCTGATCACGAACCTCTTGAACGACTCCGACTGCGTGAACGAAACGATACCAGTTTCTTTGGCAGGCACACTGATGGTTTGGCGTTACAAGGTATCATACTTTTTATTGCTCTGCGACTCGTGCATTATGATTATAGTACCAAAACTGAAGGGTCAGACAGAAGGGAGGGTGGGGTGGGCGGGAGTCGTATAATTTATCAGTCTAAGTTGGAGCCTCGTCGGGGGGGGGGGCACGTGGATAGAGAATAAACAAAGCCAGCGCATTTGGCAGCATTCAGATTACCAAATGACTTTGATGCCAGATGCTCGTTTGCAACTCGTTTTCGATTCACGGACATACCTTATGTGAATTTGTGCCACCGTTTGAAAAAAGAAAATATTCATTTTATATTTCTCCAGAGTCACTGTTGCGTTCTTCTGGAGAAAAACTTGGACCGCACACGAGATGACGCGTTTCAACGCGGTTGGCCGTTGGTTGTTGTGCTGCAACGATTGGCTGCGGTGAGCGGACTCAGAATTCAGAATCATTGAAAAATTATTGGGTCTGTTGTTCGTGAGTTCTAAATATTAACGTTGATTTGGTGCAACGCTTATAAGTCCCATTTTCAGGTCAAACTGCGCGGTTTTTGTTTGGTTTTTTTGAAGCTTTTATTGACTTCTTTTTGGCATAAAAACGTTAGCAAAAAACATAGCCCGATTGTGTTTGCAAAAGATGGCCGCAAAGAGCTGCAAATAATTACGGCCGCAAAAAGCTGCAAATACCGGTAATTACTCCACGTGTGGAAATGATAACATCGCGCAAAGATTTGTTCACCCACGAGACTATAGCGTTAAAAATTGTTTCTTTGTCGCGATACAAACGTCAAGCACCGAACTCTGCCAATCCGCGCCCGCTCAGATTCTTCCGACCGTGCATCATTCGACGGTGCATTACGACTCGGACGGGCCGGTGACCGTGCAATCAGCGGCCGTGTTTGAGAGATCCGCGTCGCGATCGCTCGTTCTGAGCACAGTACGACGAGACGCTGTCAAGTAACGACAAGTTGGGGAAACAAGAAAACAAAAAAATACTGGAATAGTGCACTTACAACAGCAAAACACTGAGATAAACAACATTTTAGTGACAGTGTTTTATAAAATACATGTATTTTTCTCGCGGTCAACCTGAAATCATCGCTGCACTCGGCGTATTTTGCTACAAATTTTTTTTACCAAGGCCTGTATCCGCACATCAGCATGTATGCATTTCTCTAGTGATACTGATAACTGAACTCAAGAGATTTTTTTGTTCTTCAAAGTTTCAGCGCAAGCCGAAGTCGTTGCGAAGATCGCTACCGACCGACCGACGGTGCCCATGACAACACAACAATGTTTCACACGGCAAATGTCGCCATTTGGCGATGGCAAATCGAGCAGAACATCGTCAACAACGACCACAAATTGCGTGAATGCCCGACGACGAAACGATGTGCGTTCGTCCAGTGGCACGGAATGCTGAACACCACTTGTCCGAGTGTCGATGCGTTCCTGTCCGCCGGACTGGCTAACGCGTCCGGGATTTATTACGATCAAGATGTTGCTGCTGTAAAGGTGTTTGGTTTTTTGTGGTTCTGCGACTCGACTCAATGCGCGCATTAGAGAGGCAGTTTCTTCATGCACGACGCGGGAATTCAAAATCGAAAATTCAAAATTCGTTCTGCAGTTACACAAAGCAATCGCAACGATCTGGTCAAAAACGTCGCCGTCACTTGCTGCCGGACTGCCGAACGAGACGCGCTGCTCGTTGGTGGCGACCAGCAACGTGTTTGGACGACGAATCAATGGTTACACGCATGCGCAAGTTTGCGATCGCCATGAACCGAAGGTAAAATCGAATATGCCGAAATTTCCATTCGGAGTTTTTCTACCACGGGTGGAGAAAAACTGAATAATTACGTGAATAACTGCAATATGTCACCCCATTCAGGTGACTCAGGTATAATATCTATTGTGGATTTATTCAAACGTGTCCGGACTAACGTGACGTCATTTTATTTAAAAACGCCCGTTTGTCAAACTACAGGCACTAAAATTTCAGTTTGGTGTGACTGATTCGACATTCACCATTTGTTTACGGGAAGAAATCGGCTAAACGGATAGTCTGGTTTGCTGTGAACGACAAGCGCATGTCTTGTGGCACATGACGTCATTTCAGTGGGACACGTTTAAAAAAATAGGCCATAGATATGTGAAAAGTTGTTTTAAAAAAATAACGGCAAACCGGCGTTTCTGATTTCTGATTCTTAGAAGCTTTGCAAATGCAAACTTTTGGAAAAACTTTGGAACTGGGATCTGGAAATTTTAGAAAAGGTTTTGCCAACACTCAGAACGGCACCGGTTTCTTCGTGCACATTGAGCAAACGTTCAAGTCCCAGGACAGCAAAAGATACGCTAATTGGACGGCGGCACTTCAAATTGCATTCCGGGGTTATTCTGAAAAAATTCCAAATCTTGCTGGAAAAAAGCAAACAAAGCTTCGTTCATCCGCCCGTCTCACTCGGCACGATCTCACTTGGGTGACGTACCCGATGGCCACAATTGCGTCGGTTCTGATTTTTGTCGGCTTGTTTGTGATTCAGAGTTGATTTGTTGGTTTGTTAAAGCTTTTTTGTATTTGATTTCATCGTAAAAGACACATTATTTAAGATATAAGAAAATATGAAATAAAACACACCCGAAATTATTGTACGCGGTGACCGGTGTGTTGGCAGCTGAACAAAATGTTAATGACTGTGTTGAAACAAATAAAATCCATGATCGACAGTGCAATTTTGAAAACCATATTTGGTGACG
>JASANC010003422.1:0-14285 GCA_030248135.1 Theristus sp. LFF4_11 | reverse complement strand
ACATATGATTACATAGGCAAATGTACTTTTGCGGCCCAAGAGATTGCGGCCTGGACGATTGCGGCCGAAGCGTAGCGGCCTGAAGGATTGCGGCCTGGACGATTGCGGCCGAAGCATAGCGGCCTGGACGATAGCGGCCTGGACGATAGCGGCCCGGACGATAGCGGCCTGGGACGATAGCGGCCTGGGACGATAGCGGCCCGGGACGATTGCGGCCCGGGACGATTGCGGCCTGGGACGATTGCGGCCTGGGACGATTGCGGCCCGCAAAGTTTTCATGCTTTGTCACCTTTCCAGGTCAATTTCTATCTGTCTAGAAAATTTGCTCCAGCCATCTATATCGCCCCCCCCCCCAACACCCCTGCTATGGAACAACAATGGTTTAAGCCATCGTCGTCGTCGTGTCTGCTGCGTTTGCGTCGAATCGATCGTTGATATTTGCGCCAATATTTGCGCCGCTGTTAGCAATAAAATAAATTGAATTGAATGGAAATTGAACTGAAATGGAATTGAATTGAAATGAATTGTTGTTGTTTGTTGTCCGAATCCCTATGTTTGAAAATCCAAGATTCTGGAGGTTTGATTTGAAACAAATGCTGTGCGTGGGGTTAAGGTTGTTAAACAAAAATCGAAATTTTTTATGTGATTAAAAAATGCCGATTAAAAAAATTCGAAATTTTTCTTCTAATGTGCTCTGAAAACCTTAATTTTGGCACAATTTGAAAGTTCAACAATTTTTTTTATATTACCTCGTAAAACCGTCAGTAGTCGATTTTCGACCGTTTTGTCTACTGATTTTAGGCTTCGACAACTTCGGCGATGAGTTTGAGCGTTCCACAGCTTGGCTTACATTTCCGATGCAGATAAGGTGACAATTCGCCTTGCAATCTGATTTCTGAGCGTCCGAGCTGCTCCGTTTGCAAGCGCCACGTTGTCTGGTTGCTGTTTCGTGTTGTGTCGTCGCGCCATCATCAGAATTGATCGAATTTCAACCCGGTATGTGTGTTTTCACTTGAGCTGGAGACAATTAGTGACGTTTTGGGGGTCAAAACACAAAAAGAGGCATGGTAACAATTTGGAAAAGGGGTAAATGAGGTCACCTAAACAAAATCTGAAAGTTTTCGGGGGTCATTCGGGAGGCGCTTGCACATCAAATGTGGTTCTTCGAATTCCCTGGTTGATTCAGCACAACTTTAATTTCTGAATTTTTTTCAATTAAAAAATGACGATTTTTGTTTTTTTCAACAACCCTAGGTGAGGTCTCTGCCTGAGGACTCGAGACAAAAAAAGATTTTCAGATATCTAGATATTTTCCTACGAAAGTACAGTTTTTTTTAAATTTTAATGGGAATTTTTTGTTGGTTCAATTTTAAGTAATTAATTGGTAGTTTAAAACTTTAATAACCAATTAAACAAAAAAGGCTCAGATGAAATATAGCTTTGCTCGGCGACAAGGAAAGTTGAGCATGGAAGATTTCGATTTGGGGTTCTAAGAAAAACATAATTACTAATGAATAAACAAAAAACAACTTTTTTGAAAAAAATATTGAAAACTCGTGTGCGAGAATAACACAACCAGTTGTGTGCGACAAAGACAATGACAACGCTTTAAAATTTCGTGGGCCGCAATCGTCCCAGGCCGCAATCGTCCCAGGCCGCAATTGTCCCAGGCCGCAATCGTCCCGGGCCGCAATCGTCCCAGGCCGCAATCCTTCAGGCCGCAATCGTCCAGGCCGCAATCCTTCAGGCCGCAATCGTCCTAGGCCGCAATCCTTCAGGCCGCAATCCTTCAGGCCGCAATGCTTCGGCCGCAATGCTTCGGCCGCTAACTAATGGGCCGCAATCGAACGCACGCCGATTACATACCTGAAAAAAAGGACAAAGGGAAAGAAGTAACACGATTTTCAGAATAGGTTTTTCGTGTCTAGAGCGTATGAAAAAACGTCCGATGAAAATTTTTTCGCGGCTCCAAGCACAACTTTGGGTGTTCGTTTCGTGTGCACAGAACCAAGTTTGTGGCTTATACTATGCTCGCTGCAGGGCAGCGAGAAAGTTTGAAAAACGCGCGCGAGGGGAAAACGGCTCATATTATGCGTGATGCGCTGTCCGCTCGCTGGCGCTCGCTCGCGCATCCGCATGATATGGAGCAGCGATGTACCACAATAATGTTGCAAATTTCTGCCGCATGCGGGTTGTACATATTCGTTTACACAAATGTCTCATACACACGAATCATTGTACACCATGCCGCCTACCGGTGTTACACCCGAATGCAACTCGGTAACGCATGGAAGATAACGCTGGATGATTGAGCCGTGGAGACGATCACGAGGATCGCCTATTGAATGCGGGTGATGAACGTGTTTTAGAGATCCTTTTTTAGAAATTTCTAGTTGATGCAAGGTTAACTATTCAGAATTAATAAAAAGACAAAAATCAAAATAGTGAGACAACCTCTCCCAACTGAGGTGTTATTTTGTACTGGGTTTAGAACTGACCAAATGGGTTTAGAAATGATCGGATGTTTAGAACCATCCGCACACCCAATAATGCATTCATTGTTGCTTGAAAATGGTAAACACATAATTGTTACATGCTGTGTATGCTGTATGGCACATTCTTATGTCATAGATGTGGTTCTTCTGATTCCCTGATTGATTTGGCACAACTTTGGTTTTCATTTAAAAAAATATTTTTTAAATGACGATCTTTGTTTTTCAACAATCCTAAGCGAGACAGATAAGAACTGTTTCACAGTTTCTCCTTTTAATTATCAGGAAGTGCCTGTTTGACGCAAAATCGCTATGCCATGAGAGCCAGTGCGATGCATCATTGCCAAGAAACCTGGGTTTTTGGTTGTCACCACAAAACTTTTCGGCAGCGAGTCACAGTGCGACATAGTCATACTCGTAATTGAGTCGGTTCAACTGCCATGGTGTGCGCGCAGTGTGCCACTGGTTGAACCATGGCGAATGCGTATGTTCGGCAAAATGCTAATGCACTGTTTTTTCTGTTGACTAGCAACAAAGTGTGCTGTTACGAATAATATGATATTATATATGATCATCATATTGTCATTTTGTCACGTCCAACTCACGGCGATGGTGGCATTTTCGTGCACTATACATTCAAATGGCGATAGTGTGAGTGAACCATTGCTGCTCCATACTGCCAGCCGAAATGAAACAGGAAGGAATGTGCGGTGGTGCAAACAAACGGAGCATGCAGCATGTCTCGTCTCGTCATTTGTCTTGTCTCGTCTCGTCATTTGTCTTGTCTCGTCTCGTCATTTGTCTTGTCTCGCGCGATTTCTGACTGTCTCCTCGTCTCGTCTCACGGATTTAAAAAAAGGCTAGCTCGTGCACGTGTCTCGTGTCTCGTCTTGTCTCGCGACGTACTGTTTCGTGTCTCGTTCTGAGTTGTCCGTTTGACTCCGTTCCTCAAATTTTTTACGCACGTTATCCGCTAGCACAATTAGTTCTTCAAGAAGCTTCTTCAGTTTTTCAAAACAAAACAGAAAAAGCGCCAATATTCGACCGGTTTTGTAATTGACAATAAAAAAATACTGCAAACAAAAAAGTCGTCATAAACAATCAAGCTCATGGTTTAGCAAATGTGAACGATGCAGTTCAACTGGGTGTTATTCATTCTGATGGCATTTCCACGCGGCGCCGTTCAAGGTTGGCTCGTGTTTGAAATTTCATACATGTTATTATATTATCATTTTAATATTACCGGTAACTATTAATTATCACAATTATCTAAAAAATGCGGAAGACGCAAATGAAAAGAGAAATATGGCTTTGTGTAAGACGTGAGAAACTTGGATTGACAACTATTTTCAAATCTCTGATGTGGCACACGGTATAATACATAAGAGTTATATTTTTTGCGCCGCGTTTGTTTTGCTGAAAAACGTAAAAAATCTTCAAAAGCGTTTTTCGATTTGTTGTTTTCTTCAGTTCAGTTTGAAATCACAGCACGTGCGACATTCTGCAAGCATACTCTGTGCAGAAACAAACGCAATAGTTCTGCGAATGCACGCATTACTTATCAGTTTTTTTGTGCTTGACGATGCATGAAAGGAGTTTTGGATTGGTTTTATTTTTGATTGAATTATGAAATAGATTTTGGAGTGTTTTTTGGAATTGTTGAGCGTGCTAGTCTAACTCTAACAACACCGTTTGTATTTGCAGGAGCACTAATCTGCGACAGCGTTCCCGCCAATGTGCCTCACATATACTCGCACGGTTGGTGTTTCTTTATGAGTGGAACCGCACCTGCGTGCCCGAGCAGATCGCGCCCGCAAAACATCCAGAACTGTCGATCGATAGTGCCCAAATCGGAGTTGGCGTCTATACCGGATGACTCAATCTTGAGCTCCTTCATTTATTCAACCGTTAGTTCAATTTCACGTTTTCTTGCCGTTGATTGGCTGCAGTTTTGTCCTTCATCACCTGATAAGTCCTTCAATAAACCGAGTCATACCCGCACGACGGTGTAGTGTTCGGCTGCTGCACGCCAAAAAATGTCAAACTTTTTGTCAAACCAAACTCTTTGTCAAACTCTTTGTTTTTGTCAATTGTCAAACTTTTTGACTTTGTCAAACTCTTTGACAAACTATTTGTCAAACTTTTTATCAAACTTTGTTTTTGTCAATTATCAAACTCTTTGTCAAACTATTTGTCAAATTATTTCAATTGCAATCTGGGCGTTTCTCGACACCGAACTCACCGTGGGAACTCCTGGGACGCGTTTCCGGCCATTTGCAACATTCGGCGACACGTTTTGTCAACTTTTTCGAGCTGTACACTGATTGGTCAGAGGCTTGCCACCCCAGCAATTCAAAATTGCTGAAGGGACCCAAGTGCCTGCTCATAATGTGACTTATTGATCAGGCAATTTTGTATTGCCGCATCGACCACCAAGAAGTTATCTAGATAATTTCCGTTCAACGTCTGTAAACAGAACGACGAAAAAAACAATAATATTTTCAAGACCTGAGTGCTGCATGCCGCACAGTCGCACGTGTGAGTGGCTTTATCCAGCATTTATAAGGTGTCGTATTCAAGCCCGAACCTGGGTTTGAATGTTTTTGTTTCTGTAACCGCCTGGCTACTAGCATCCGGCTCGGGCGTCCGTAACGCTCCACAGACTGCTCCGCTGCCAGGCTACTGGTGTTCGACTCGTGTACTATTCCGGCCCGCGAAATTCCGGCCCGAAGAATTCCGGCCCGAAGAATTCCGGCTTGAAGAATTCCGGCCTGAAGAGTTCCGGCCTGGTATAAATCCGGCTCGAAGAATTCCGGCCCGAAGAATTCTGGCCCGGAGAATTCCGGCCTGAAATAATTCTGGCCCGATAAATTCCGGCCCGAAGAATTCCGCCCCGGAGAATTCCGGCCCGATAAATTTTCGCCAGCGCGAACAATATTAAACCACACGAAGTGGTTTTTTGGTAATAAAATATCGATGTTCACATGTTTCAGTGTATTTTCAATGATGTTTAAAAAATGTTTGTCTTGTTTGATTTTTTTTAGAAAGAGGAACCTTTTTTCTAAAATAATAAATAAGAAGATTATTCTTCTTATCACGAAGAATATTCTTTATGATTATTCATTATTCCCGTCACGTCAGTTTATGATCACGTGGACTGATACTGAAATGTTTTTTCAGTTCCAATTCTACAATAACGACTTGTGTTCTTGGAGAAGCCCAGACTGGAAACGATGGGGGCAGGAAGTTTCAATTGAAAAAATTGGCGTTGCCGATACTGCCATCGATGGATATCATTGGCGGGTAAGTACGGGGTGTTGCAACAAAACTACAATTGGCTAAACGTCTCGTTCTCGAGTCTGCTTTACTGTTTGGAATTTGAAACACTGCCTAAGAAATTGGATTGTGTTATGTGAAGTCATATTTAGCCACCGTGTAAGAATGGGGCTGAAAGATCCCAGAGAGTGGGCCATAAGTAGTGGGTCACATTTCGAGTTATTCAGCTCGCCAGCCGCTTGTTAAACGGTTTGGTTACCCGTTTAGGCCCAAACCGAGATGAAGTGGGAGTGCTTTATTTTAGTTCGGCTACTCTCGGTTCCAATTACTTGTTTTTATTTATGTGTTTTTGATGATGTTTGTACTGACGGCAAATTGAGCCGAAATTTGGCACACAGCAGATACAGAATTGATTCTTGAAATTTTCTTAAACTAGTGACGGCTGTTTTGTTATTCAACTATAATTGCACTATTGTATGAACAATCAAGAGGTTTTGCACTATTTGTATAACCACCCTGTATAATAGCAAAGAATAATTTTTCGTTGATTGACTGCTAATTAATCAGCTAATCAATAAACAGTCAAACCCTCAAAGAACAAATAAATGAAGTGATAGTTGAAAATTTCTAAGCTGAGAATGAGACAGTTGTTCAACTGCAGTCCCCCGACGGCGACTTGCCGATTGACACAACCTGGATCTCTGGTAGTAAGAGCAAAGGGTATTTGGGACGAGGACCCAGGCCATATTTGGACGATGGATATTGGATCAGTGACTGGTACTGGAACGACACATTGATTGCAGTTTGCTTCATTCGTGAGTTCGTTTACATTATGGACTGGGCGGAGCTTTGAAACTGCTTGATTGTGTCAGTCGACATTGATGAAATTTGGTGAAAGGTTAAAGAAGCAGCGAAACACGAGCAGACAAATATTTTGTGCATGTGCGTGCAATAAAATTCGAATACTGCACGGTCAAAAACAGAACACCGTTCCTGCTCGTGTTTCACTAAGGAAAAACCCGCAAAGCACTGAAACGATGGAAACGAGTCCGGTGTCAAAAATAAGATTCAGAGCACATGACAACTTGCACAATTAGTACGCTCGGGTCGGACGCAGCAAAACAAAACAGCTTTTTTTGTTTTGTCGACTGTCTGCAGCAATTTGAATCAATGTTTTCTCACCCGAAATTTTAATACATAAAAAGAAGGCATAAATTATATGACTATTCGAAAATTTCAGCTCAAGACCTTACTGGTGACGAATATACGAGCCATATTTTAAAATTTTGCCCTTTTCTGCCCACCCAACCCTGCACATGCATGCACGAACTGAATTATGTTTTCTGCATGAAGGTGAACAAGTCGTCAATTACGCATCCAAGTGGCGCGTCGAAGGCACCGCATGTAAGATGACCGATATTGCTGGCTTTGAAGGTGAAATCATGACGGTGAAAAACGAGTTAACATGTGCGACGCGATGTTCGAGCACGTGGACCTGTGCTGCGTTCACTTGGATCACCGGTTCGTTCTGTGAACCGTGAATAATGTTTTTCTCGGTCCACAACGCATTCTTCCAAGTACATGACGCATAGTAACGCTCTGAAATCTAAATAGTCCGTCTCACACACATCTGCTAATGCATATTGTCGATTTGCAAAAGTTTTTGGTTTTTGTTTGGCCTATTCTAATCTATCTATATTATTAAATTTACAAAGTGTCTGTGCGTGCGTGTGTGCGTGGCACTTTTTTGCAATTTGAATTGGCGCCCATTTTTGCCATTTAAGAAAACTCCATCTCAATCTCAATCTCAACCTTTATCTATTTTTAATTAATGCCACTTGAAATTGTTTAATCAAAACGCCGCTCTTCATAGCTGAAGTCATCATGATACAGTTTTTTAACTTTCCACAAACACCCACCACAAAAAAAAACGCACAAAAATTAAAACCACCGGAAAAAAAAAACAAAACCCCCCTTGAAAAAAGTTTGAACTTTTTGTTTTAAAAAATCGGGTTGCAAAACGGACATAGACATCGGCATTGCAAGTTGCACTTTGGATTCAATTCAAAACAAGTAAATTTCATTGAAATTGATACTCCATGTTTCATCTTCAAATTGATACTACATGGTTATGAGCAATAATTTCAAGGTAACGCACGATGGGCAAGTGGCAATTGTTGCTGCTCAAAACTTGACGAGCGACTGCGAAAGATGTAACAAAACCATTTTTGAAAAAAGTTAGTTTTTTAATTGGGTCGAAATAATATTTACCATTCATTTTCACTTTGCAAAATGTTTGGGTCATGTTGGGGTGAACGGGTAAAAAGAAGCAATGACTGCAAAACAAAATTATAAACGTCACTTTTTTGTTTCTTCTAATCATGTTCACTTTACAAAAAAGGCTTGGCTTATGTTAGGGTAACCGGGCAAAAGAAGCATTAGCCTTTTAAAACGGGTATTTTTTAATGAAAAAACGTTAATTTTTATATTTTTTATTCAATCTTACTTAACTTACAAAAAGGCTTGACTTAGGTTAGGGTGAACGCGGGTAAAAATAGCAAAATCATAAACTTCGCGTTTTCACTTTGCAAAAAAGGCTTGGCTTAGGTAAATGGGTAAAAGAAGCATTAGCTTTTTAAAACGGGTGATTGACAAAAACGTTAATTTTTATGTTTTTTATTCAATCTTACTTCACATACAAAAAGGCTGGACTTAGGTTAGGGTGAACGGGGGAAAATAGCAAAATCATAAACTTCGCATTTTTTATTTATTTAAATACATTAAAAAATATTGTATTGTAGGCGACTTCACGGCAGCACAAGGTAATTTTTCTTCAGGGTTATTATTATTCAGTAAACGTTACAGTTTTTTTCTTTCTAAGTCAATGCCACTTCACCAAAAAGACATGGCATTGATTAAGCCACATACGCTCGGGTCAATAGGCTAGTCTATATTATTAAATTTACAAAGTGTCTGTGTGTCTGTGGCATTTTTTTGCAATTTGAATTGGCGCCCTTTTTTGCTACTTAAGAAAACTCCATCTCAATTTCCTTAACCTATTTTTTTATTAACACCAGTTGAGATTGTTTTCTCAAAACGTCGCTCTTCATAGCTGGAGTCATCATGATACTCTTTGGTCAACAGAGATAGTTCAGCGCAGCACAGGCAAATGGAAGTGTGGCTGATCAAAACTTGATGATCGACTGGGAAAGATGTAACAAAACCGTCTTTAAAAAAAAGTTTGAAATTTTTTGTTTTTAAAAATCGGGTTACAAAACGCAAAAGGCATTGCAAGTTGCACGTTGGATTCAAAACAAGTAAATTTCATTGACATTGATACTCCATGTTTCATTTTCAAATGGATACTCCATGGTTATGAGCGATAATTTCAACGTAACGCACGATGGGCAACTGGCAATTGTTGCTGCTCAAAACTTGACGAGCGACTGCGAAAGATGTAACAAAACCGTCTCTGAAAAAAGTTAGTTTTTTAATTGGGTCGAAATGGTATTTACCATTCATTTTCACTTTGCAAAATGTTTGGGTCATGTTGTGGTAAACGGGTAAAAAGAAGCAATGACTGCAAAACGAAATTATAAACGTCACTTTTTTGTTTCTTCTATTCATTTTCACTTTAGAAAAAGGCTTGGCTTATGTTAGGGTAACCGGGTAAAAGAAGCATTAGCTTTTTAAAACGGATATTTTTTAATAAAAAAACGTTAATTTTTGTAGTTTTTATTCAATCTTACTTAACTTACAAAAAGGCTTGACTTAGGTTAGGGTGAACGGGTAAAAATAGCAAAATCATAAACTTCGCATTTTCAATTTGCAAAAAAAGGCTTGGCTTAGGTAAACGGGTAAAAAAGCATTAGCTTTTTAAAACGGGTAGTTTAAAAAAACGTTAATTTTTATGTTTTTATTCAATCTTACTTCACACACAAAAAGGCTTGACTTAGGTTAGGGTGAACGGGGAAAAAATAGCAAAATCATAAACTTCGCATTTTCACTTTACAAAAAGGCTTGGCTTAGGTAAACGGGTAAAAAAGCATTAGCTTTTTAAAACGGGTAAATGAAAAAAACGTTAGTTTTTATGTTTTTTATTCAATTTTACTTCACTTACAAAAAGGCTTGCCTTCGGTTAGGGTAAACGGGTAAAAATAGCAAAATCATAAACTTCGCGTTTTTTTATTTATTTAAATACATTAAAAATATTGTATTGTAGGCGACTTCACGGCAGCACAAGGTAAATTATCTTCAGGGTTATTATTCAGTAAACGTTACTGTTTTTTCTTTCTAAGTCAATGCCACTTCACCAAAAGGGCTTGGCATTGATTAAGCCACATACGCTCGGGTCAATTGGCTAGTCTATAATACTAAAACAGGAAGACCGTGTGTCTGTGTGTCTTAGCGTGTCAATTTTTGTCGATTTGAATTGGCGCCAAGCTATTCTGAATTTGCCATATATCTATCATCATCTCTAGCTGCACTCCATTTTTTATTTAAGAGAATTTTTTACTCTCTATGTTCTGTAAAAGTCCTAATCATCATCATTCTTATGCAATGAAAACAATCGACCACTTTGATTTGGCTGTTGCTGCTGTTTGCCATCTATTATCTTTCTTATTAAACGGACCCCAATCAATATGCGTTTGCACGCAAAGATAGAGAAAAAATTTTATGGCTGTGCGGCAATTTGAAATCATCAAAACTTAACGTATTCTATCGGCAGATTCGTGCAAAAAAAATTGAGGAAAAAGCTAATCAGAATCTTTTCTTACTAAATAATTTTATTTTATATAGTATTCGAACTACGTTCGGGCGCGACACATCTTATCAGCTGTGCGGCTTTTCCACACATCATTCAACATTACGCCGCCTCCTTTACACGAAAAGATAGAACTTCTATCGAATTACAAAAGCTTACCAAAAGTAATTGATTGTTTCTTAACAAAAAATAGACTGTAGTTCCACAAGATATAGATTGCAGCATCAACAAAGATGTGGCCATGATCGACGGCGAAGCAGTGGAACGGTCCACATAAAATCGATCAATTTTTTAACGAGAGTAACAGTTGAATGATTCTAATCAGAAGAGGTTTTTTTAAATATTTTGGACGGGAATTTTAAACGAAGCAGTTGGGCGTTGCTGATCAAAAATTGTTTTATCATACTTTTAACTGTCATGACAGTAAAATGCAACTCACTAAGGAGCTTAAAAAATTGCTTTTTTAACGGGATAGCTGTTGCTGATCATACAAGATTGTTTTTATTATACTGAACAGAAATGACAGCGAAATGCAGCTGACTGAACCAGGTTGCTTTCAATTTTTTTTAAATATTTTAAACCGGTATCAGCTGATTGTTGCTGATCAAACGACATGTTTTTTTAATTTTTTTTGAACAGGAATAGCAAAGATTGATTTTGACGCTTTGAGCGTGAATGACTGTTAATTTTCGCTCATCATCAAAAGATTGTTTTTTGATATCTTAAACGACGGGAATGATTTTTTTAATATTTTGAACGGGAATAGCATTTGAGTGTTGCTGATCAAAGATTATTTTATTATACTTTTACCGGTCATGACAGTGAAATGAAACTGACTAAAAAATACGGGAATAGCATTTGAGTGTTGCTGATCAAAGATTATTTTATTATACTTTTAACGGTCATGACAGTGAAATGAAACTGACTAAAAAGATTGAAAGATTGCTGCTGATTTTGAACGGGATTTCAAAAAGATTTTGAACATGATAGTTTTTGCTGATCATAATACAAGATTGTTTTTGTTATACTGAACAGAAATAAAAGCGAAATGCAGCTGACTAAAACAGATTGCTTTTAGTTTTTTTAATATTTTAAACCGGTATCGGTTGATTATTCCAGATCAAACGACGTTTTTTTTAATTTTTTTTGATCAGGAATGGTAGTTGAACGACATTTGACGACATGGAAAAGCTAACAAAACAAGATTGATTTTTGATATTTTGAGGGAATGGCTGTTAATTGTCGCTGATCAAAGAACATTTTTGATACTTTAAACGGGAACTAGCCTTTTGACCCGAGCGTATGTGGCTCAATCAATGCCAAGCCTTTTTGGTGAAGTGGCATTGACTTAGAAAGAAAAAACTGTAACGTTTACTGAATAATAACCCTGAAGAAAATTTACCTTGTGCTGCCGTGAAGTCGTCTACAATACAGTATTTTTTAATGTATTTAAATAAATAAAAAATGCGAAGTTTATGATTTTGCTATTTTTACCCGTTTACCCTAACCGAAGGCAAGCCTTTTTGTAAGTGAAGTAAAATTGAATAAAAAATATAAAAACTAACGTTTTTTTCATTTACCCGTTTTAAAAGGCTAATGCTTTTTTACCCGTTTACCTAACCCAATCTTTTTTTGTTAAGTGAAAATGCGAAATTTATGATTTTGCTATTTTTACTCGTTCACCCTAACCTAAGTCAAGCCTTTTTGTAAGTTAATTAAGATTGAATAAAAAATATAAAAATTAACGTTTTTTTCATTAAAAATACCCGTTTTAAAAAGCTAATGCTTCTTTTACCCGGTTACCCTAACATAAGCCAAGCCTTTTTTCTAAAACGAAACTGAATAGAAGAAACAAAAAAGTGACGTTTATAATTTCGTTCTGTAGTCATTGCTTCTTTTTACCCGTTTACCCCAACATGACCCAAACATTTTGCAAAGTGAAAATGAATGGTAAATGCCATTTCGACCCAATTAAAAAACTAACTTTTTTCAAAGACGGTTTTGTTACATCTTTCGCAGTCGCTCGTCAAGTTTTGTGCAGCAACAATTGCCAGTTGCCCATCGTGCGTTACGATGAAATTATCGCTCATAACCATGGAGTATTAATTTGAAAATGAAACATGGAGTATCAATTTCAAAGAAATTTACTTGTTTTGAATCCAAAGTGCAACTTGCAATGCCGATGTCGATGTGCGTTTTGCAACCCGATTTTTTGCAAAAACAAAAAAGTTAAAACTTTTTTCAAAGACGGTTTTGTTACATCTTTCCCAGTCGATCATCAAGTTTTGATCAGCCACGCTTCTATTTGCCTATGCTGCACTGAACTGAACTGTTGACCAAAGAGTATCATGATGACTCCAGCTATGAAGAGCGACGTTTTTGAGAAAACAATCTCAACTGGCATTAATAAAAAAAATAGGTTAAGGAAATTGAGATAAAGTTTTTTAAGTAGCAAAAATGGGCGCCAATTCAAATTGCAAAAAAGTGCCACGCACAGACAGACACTTTGTAAATTTAATAATATAGATGACAGTGGAATACAAAAAGAATCTATTATACTAAAAATGCAATTTGTCTGTCTTCCTTTCCCTTTCAATTTCATTTATTGCATTCTTCTCTTTTTTTAAAGTAAACAACTCTCTATTTCCCCCATTTTTTTATCATAACAATAGATTTTTTTTTTTTTAAAACATCTCTCTTCTTATACCTGACATCATTAATATACTCTTTGGTCAACAGAGACAGTTCAGCGCAGCATAGGCAAATGGAAGCGTGGCTGATCAAAACTTGATGATCGACTGGGAAAGATGCAACAAAACCGTCTGTGAAAAAAGTTTGAACTTTTTTGTTTTTAAAAATCGGGTTGCAAAACGCGCATCGACATCGGCATTGCAATTGCAAGTTGTACTTTTGATTCAAAACAACGTATTCAACTTTAACAATATTTAATTTCAACGTAACGCACGATGGGCAACTGGCAATTGTTGCTGCTCAAAACTTGACGAGCGACTGCGAAAGATGTGACAAAACCGTCTCTGAAAAAAGTTAGTTTTTTAATTGGGTCGAAATGGTATTTACCATTCATTTTCACTTTGCAAAATGTTTGGGTCATGTTGGGGTAAACGGGTAAAAGAAGCAATGACTTTAAAACGAAATTATAAACGTCATTTTTTTGTTTCTTCTATTAATTTTTCACTTTAGAAAAAAGGCTTGGCTTATGTTAGGGTAACCGGGTAAAAGAAGCATTAGCTTTTTAAAACGGGTATTTTTTAATGAAAAAAACGTTAATTTTTATATTTTTTTCAATCTTACTTAACTTACAAAAAGGATTGACTTAGGTTAGGGTGAACGGGTAAAAATAGCAAAATCATAAACTTCGCATTTTCACTTTGCAAAAAGGCTTGGCTTAGGTAAACGGGTGAAAGAAGCATTAGCTTTTTAAGACGGGTAATTGAAAAAAAACCGTTAATTTTTATGTTTTTATTCAATCTTACTTCACATACAAAAAGGCTTGACTTAGGTTAGGGTGAACGGGTAAAAAATAGAAAAATCATAAACTTCGCATTTTCACTTTACAAAAAAGGCTTGGCTTAGGTAAACGGGTAAAAAAGCATTAGCTTTTTAAAACGGGTAAATGAAAAAACGTTAGTTTTTATATTTTTTTCATTTTTACTTCACTTACAAAAAGGGGTGCCTTCGGTTAGGGTGAACGGGTAAAAATAGCAAAATCATAAACTTCGCATTTTTTATTT